>JAMYXO010002676.1:0-22801 GCA_033310375.1 Conus canariensis | reverse complement strand
CCCCCCCCCCCCCCTCCACCCTCCCACCCACCCTTAAAAAAAAAATATGTTGCGTACGTTATATTGCTTTGGGAACACAAACACAAAAAAAACCCGCTTTAACAGGGGCCCGTTTGATAACATTTTAATTGATAAAGAACCAGCACACACACACCCCACACACACACACACACACACACACACACACCCCACACACACACACACACACACCCACTGTCCTTACCGTGGCTTCAAACACACACACACACACACACACACACACCCCACACACACCCCACACCCCAACACACACACACACACAACACACACACACCAATGTCCTTACAGTGGCTTAAAAAAATAAAAAAACGAAAGCACTCACTTTGAAAGGTAATATTATGACGTTTTCATGGGAGCTTTTACTACTAATTATTGCTAACGTACTTACCCCATTTTTCTTTTATTCACTTATGATTGACAAGAAGCAGACAGTAACACAGACGTTGGCAAATGTACTAAATATTAATAAATAAAATAAACGTACATGCAACTGTGTTTCAGGTTGAATGGAGTTGCTTTAATAATTTTAAACAGATAAATTAGGTAATTTATTAACTAGTCAGGGTATCCTTACGCATTATTTCGTTCTGTAACTATTCCCGTCTTTTGTAAATGTTTTATCCATAGACCATGGATTATTCTGGCATTATTAGTATAATGCATTATCAATGTATTATGAATTATTCACTTATGTAATATGTTTATGTATATCAAGATTATTCTTTATGCACTATGTACGTAAAATGCATGTTGTTTGAATTTAGAATTATTAGGTACTTGCACTGCTTGAATGTAGAGTCATTTTGGTGCCCTCATGTGCAACCAACATCTTAAAATTTGATCGTGATATGTAAACAACGATGTTTTACAAAGGTCTCAGTGGTACCCCCCCATACGCGAACGGTAGGAAGGAATAGTACAGCAGGTCACAGTTAACTTTCCATGACAACACAAAGTCTGTTTACCTCATCACTGACGCCAGAACGCCTAACTGGCGAGGAAAACACATCAGACAGAGACTCAGAGAGTGCAACCCCAGTATCCCAGCCGTCAGATGAGCTGGACGGAAGAGGAAATGGATGGGTAGGTGGTGGGGGGGGCATAGGCAAATGTTTACGGGGCCATTAATCACTTTAAACCCCCCCCCCCCCCATTCCCCCGCATCCCTTTCCCCGCCTATTCCGTCCATCCCCCCCCCCCCACACACACACCACCCACACACACACACATCCCCAAGCATTCTTCTATATGTCTACCCTAGGCTCTCTGAAGGCCCCGTAAGTATCAGGGACACCATGATTTTGTATGTTGAGAGTTCAGATCCCGCTGGCTCACGATGAAACAGAGCGTACGTCGCTGCCCGTTTTACCATACTGTCGCTGGAGGGCATGTCAGTGTCGTGTTAGAGAGTGTCCTACCACCCCACTCCTTACCCCCCCCCCCCCACCCCCCTTCAAACTTTTATCCCACATCTCCATCCCTACTCTTCTCGTATAGTTATGACCGTCTGTCACATCACTTTCTGTTAGGACACAGATGTTGAATCTGAAAGTGCGTGAGGTTCCTGTCCTATACCGATGCTGACTTTCGCCAGAATGTCGGTCAGGAGAATGGACAGTATCTGCACCATCAAAGAAACTGTTTTGCTGGTTGGAGCATCGTTGAGACCCCAAACAGGGAAGACAATCGCATCCCTGAACACCACCACAGCTGACGGTATCCGGAGTCCCACGCCGCCACCCAAACGACAGACACTTCCCAAATCCTACCTGTCTCTTACAGCATCTGGAGCTGATCACCACCAACAGCAAGCAACATTTCAAGACATAACCGTGACAGGTACAAACAACTAACTGCCTCTGGCGTGTCACTCCACCAAGCTACACAACAGGCTACATTTTCCGACAGACCGGACAAGATTCTCCGTGTTACTACCCTAACAACAGGCTACATTCTTAGACAGAACTCACAACAATATACACCGTACCATCGCCTTAACAGCAGGCTACATTATCAGACGGAACTCGCAACAACACACACCCTACCACCATCTTAACAACAGGCTACATGCTGAGACAGAACTGACAACAACATACACCTTACCACCACCTTAACAACAGGCTACATGTTCAGACAGAACTGACAACAAACATACACCGTACCACCATCCGAACTACAGGCTGCATGTTCAGACAGAACTCAAAACAACCAACTCAGTTGACAAAGTTCCACACCCACACTTCTACAGCGAACATTTCCAGACGTACCCCTAACAAGGCATGTGCTATATAGCCTTCAGAGCTCCACATGGTGACTCCAGCGACGAACGGCATTTCAGGTCTTTCAGTATGACACCTGACGCCCCTCCCTCCCTCTCAGAGTTGATGATTACTGGGAGCCAATCTCCAGTCATCCATATTCATTTTGTTGTTTTTTTCATTTCATATTATTTTATCTTATTTATCTATTTATGTTTGTAAGTGCGGGTCTTTTTTCCTTTACCTGACAGTCTTGTTCGAAAATATCATTAACAGAGTTTATGTGACCGGAGGGAGAACAGGGCAGACTGTCTGATTCTGAACAAAATTGTCTCTCAAGACACTGGTATCTCAGTCCCGCAAAGACAAAGTGTGTTTCAGTTTTAATGCAAACTTCATATCAATGCACACCTGCGATTGCTCTCATGGTTTGTGATTTGACGATTAAGAAACGAGCGTAATGGAAAACACAGAAGAGAGAGAGAGAGAGAGAGAGAGAGAGAGAGAGAGAGAGAGAGGAGCGGGGGGGGGGGGGGGGGTTAAACCCTTAGCATTTGCAGTGCTAACAGACAGCAATCTGTAGGATTGCAAATTTGCACGGAAGCTAAAGAAACACGGCTTCGATTAGCTGACCTTCTGATAAGGCACGATCGCAGCGGAACTCAGCACAAATAAACCCACCCACGCATGCGTAGCTTTGAACAGACACGGTAGCACACGAGAGAGAGAGAGAGAGAGAGAGAGAGAGAGAGAGAGAGAGAGAGAGAGAGAGAGAGAGAGAGAGAGAGAGAGAGAAACAAATAGTATGCAGGGTGACTGAAAACAAAGTTCAGTTCAAAGCGTCCAGCCACCTGACAGGGATGGAAAGTTATTCAGATCGTGTATTTTCATTAACGCTTCCGCTAAAAGAGAGAGAGAGAGAGAGAGAGAGAGAGAGAGAGAGAGAGAGAGAGAGAGAGAGAGGAGAGAGAGATTTTTTATTTGGAAATGGAAAAAAAAAAAACTCGTCGTCTTGATAAAACGCAAGGAAGAAAAGAAAAAGAAAAAAACAAGATTCTACCCGATACCAGAACGCGCAAAGCCAACCGAAACAACCAACACAATCAGCAGACGAGAAGCAGAGACCATGCAAGACCTTGGTACCATCATCAGTCATGATCCAACACTGAAATGTCAGCATGACCTGCACAACGAGGAACAGCGCCAGCAAAACAAAGCAGTTTGGAGAAACAAGAACGTCGCTCCTGTGTTGCATGCAATGGTGCTGCTACCGACCTTTCTGTATACACACGAACTATGGAACCTGAGAGCAAAGCTGCAAGGGAAAGATTCCAGCAATAGCGATAATGAATAATAATACTAAGTAATAATAATAACATAGCAGTTATAAAGCGCCCGGCCAAAGCTTCTAGACGCTGACAATCCAAACTCTCGTACACGCAACGGGCTGCCTACCTGGGTAGAGCCGACTGAAGAGCTGCCTGCTGGCGCTTCATTCAGTCGTTTCCCGTGTCATCCAGTCCATATCGTTCACTCAATTTCCTTACTTCATTCTTTCCATTTCTCATGCAAGGTGCATAATATGTGTAACGTATTATCCACACCAACGGCCAAACTGGCCTTCTCTTCCCAAAGTTAGTAATGGGAGTTTACGTGTGTGCAAGATGTTAAGCACTGCCCAAGAGCGTCAAGGGAAGACATTTAATCAGAGATGATTATCCCAAAGGAACTATAAAACTACGACATCCGGCGACACGGTTTCTAGCAGCTCAGTGGGCAGTAAGATGTAAACGATACAAACAGAATATCAACTGTATATTCATGTATTGCTATCATGGTCCAAAATAGAGAGAGGAAAAAAAATTGTGTGTGTGTGTGTGTGTGTGTGTGTGTGTGTGTGTGTGTGTGTGTGTGTAATATATATATATATATTACACACACAATATATATATATATATATATATATATTACACACAATATATATATATATTTGTTGTGTGTGTGTGTGTGTGTGTGTGTGTGTGTGTGTGTGTGTGTGTGTGTGTGTCCTACTGCATGAATTTGTGAATCATCTTCAAAGGCCGAGAGTCGATGGTGCGCGCGTTCTTACTTGTCAGTCTGTGTACCCTTTGACAAAAGAAGTTAAAGCCGAAAGTTTTGAACGTTTTAAACTTGCTTGTGTCGATTTGTTAGCTACTTTGACTGTGCATATACCTTTCTATCTATCTTTCTATCTATCTATATTTATCTATCTACCTATCTATCTATCTATCTATCTATCTATCTATCTATGCATATTTTTTTTTCTTGTCACAAAGTCCCCTGAGAAAGACCTGAGGTCGAAATATTGGGAAGAATTTTATGAGTCTGTTGTTTTTATCTTCATTTTATGTGCGTTTATATATATATATATGTGTGTGTGTGTGTGTGTGTGTGTGTGTGTGTGTGTGTGTGTGTGTGTGTGTGTGTGTGTGTGTGTGTGTGTGTGTGTGCGCGTGCGTGCAGAAAGGTTCAAGTCTCCATATCCTGGAAGAAAACTATAACAATTGTCGCAATTTCCGAGCATCATCTCCAAACAGATATGGGAAATGTTACATTTGACTCGTAGTGCTGCTCTGGTTCATTTTTCTGTTGTTCGTGGAGAGAAGTGCACTGGTATTTTGAATCGGCTCTCTGCAACCGTTTATAGTTGAGGAATCGGATGAAGAGTTCATGATGGCAGTGTCTTTACAACCCAGGCGGCGTTTGGGAGATCAAGAGGATCGATCAGACTGAGATCATCTTATGGACACTGAAATGGGTGAATGCGTTGGCAACATTAGGAAAGAAGGACATTAAGTATTGGATATCTGAAAAATAAACACACACACACACACACACACACACACACACACACACACACACACACACACACACACACACACTCAATTACAGCATGAAATAACACTGACGCAGAGCGTTCAAACAAATGGGAGAAATATCCAGACCACTTGAAGCACCTCTACCAAATTGCCATCACTCCAGAACTTGGAAGACATTGTCGAGAATGGGCAAAAGGTAAAACGAACGCAGAAATTCAGATGCTGGTAGAAGACCTTTGCACAAAAGATGATATTTTAATATACACTGACCGTTCTGTCACCAAAGGTAAGTCAGGCTGGGGATACACAGTGAAGCAAAATGGCCGAACTATTCAGGAAGACAATGGTGCGCACAGTTTAAACGACTTCAATCTAACAATGGAGGTAGAAGCAGTGACACAAGCACTCCACTGGCTTACATCCATAAGCCAGTTTCAAACTCAACAAGCCATGATACTGACTCACTCCATGAACCTACTTCAGAAAGTGAAAAGTGCAATGGGAAGCCCTGCTTAGAATGAACTAATGCACAGCCTTCCATTGGAGAGACTCATATGGATGTACTGCCCTGGACATGCTGGAGTTAAAGGAAACGAGAGAGCAGACACACTGGCTGGCAAGGCAACAATAAGAACTGGATTACTGCTGGGCCGATCTGATGTGATAAGAAATCTAAAGAATCACTTAAGCAAACAACAGCAAAGCCACTATACCATAGACCATCTTTCAGATCTGAACATCAAGAGAGGAAGTGGCCGCACATCCAGACTTAAGGGAAGAGCAAGAAACATCACCAACCAACCAAACATTGGATTCATTTCAAGGCCAACATTGCGAAGACTCCTAGAGATTGGGGCAAACTCATACTGGGCCTTTCCAATAACAGACACAAAAGATGAAACACATGTCAACTGAGATAAGACTTTGAATTTTTCAGGGTCCCCAGCGTATACTGTAGACGTGTGTGCGCTGGTGTGTGTTCATCAGTGGGGTGATGCCAGCATGGTAATTAGTGTGTCCATGGACATCAAGAGTGTGCAAGCGTTGGTGTGTGTGGGAGAGAGCGAGTGAGTGAGTGAGTGAGTGAGTGTGTGTGTGTGTGTGTGTGTGTGTGTGTGTGTGTGTGGTGTGTGTGTGTGTGTGTGTGTGTGTTCATCAGTGGGGTAATGCCAGCGTGTTAATTAGAGAGTCCACAGACATGTGTGTGGAAGCGTTGGTGTGTGTGTGTGTGTGAGAGAGAGTGTGTGGAGTGTGTGTGTGTGTGTGTGTGTGTGTGTGTGTGTGTGTGTGTGTGTGTGTGTGTGTGTGTGTGTGCGTGGGATGTGTTTGAGGGGGAGGAGTTGTTGTTCTTATTGTTATGTGTATGCGTGTGTGCGCGTGAGTGTGCTCGTGCACTTACATGCTGTATTTGATGGTCTTGTTCTTGTTCCTAAGTCATCTTCTGAATATTCACGCACGCAGTCACAACACACACACAGAGACACACACACACACACACACACACACACACACACACACATATATATATATACACACACATACACGCGCGCACTCACACACACACACACACACACACACACACACACACACACACACGAACGTGTGCGCGTACGTTCGCTCGCTCTTACCCACACACATATACACATGTGTGCATGAGCACGTCCACACCGACACACGCACGCACACACACGCATACACATAAGCGCACAAATGCACACACACACGCACATGCGCACACGCCCACATACAAAGACACACACACATTCACACAGATATGTACACATATATCCTATATGCAGATACGTGTGCTCACACAAATTACACACACCCACACCCACATATTATGCACACGCACTTCTGGACACACACACACACACACACACACACACACACACAAACGCGCACACATGCCTGCGCGCAAACACACACACACACACACACACACACACACACACACACACACACACACACACACACACATGTGCCCACGCACACACTTGGGCCCATGCCCACACATCATACACACACGTGTACATCCACTACATACAAACAAACAAAAATGGTAAGTAGGCACTCAAGGTCTGACCAGCGCGTTGGGCTAATGCGTAGGTCTGAGATCCGCTGAGTCGTAGCCACGAGACCCTCTTCTTCAATGTCTTTGTCGTTAATTCCTTTATCCATCAGCTTCAAATCATGCGTAGTGTGGTCTCAAAACTTAGCGGATGTGGTGCAGTGTATACGAACTAGCCCGCACGCAGTGACGCCTCCTTGATGAAACTGAAACTGAAACTGAAACGTTCAAACAAATTAGCGCAATGGAGTTTTGTGTTTTATTTTATTTTTCCCAGTTCTAGCCCCTGACCCGAACAACAGCTAATTGCACGCACCTGCCGCGTCTCTCCTCTAGGGAGATGGAGAGAAGAGGCCCATGAGTAGCGTGCAGTGGAGTGGGGGTGCTTAAGTTATCTCTCTTGCGTTTGGCTCACGTGTACTATGTTATTGTGTTGAAATATATATAAAATGGGAGTTGTCTGGTTGTCAGAGGTCATGCAAAAACTTTCTTTTGATTGTAGAATGCTCGTCATGTAAAGGAATGTTAGCAGCCTAATAGCTTTTAAACTGTTACAATCTCTCTCTCTCTCTCTCTCTCTCTCTCTCTCTCTCTCTCTCTCTTCGGGGGTGAGTTCAACGTGGAGTTGGAGTCAGACGTTGTGTGAAAGTCTCTTCAAATTTTTTCCTATTTTTTGACGGTTCCCGTTTGTGCTGGTGATTGAGTTTATGCATGTAATTAGTATTTGCACCATGCCACTGGATGGTCTTTCTTTCCGTACAAGATGTGGTGGTTTTCTGGAGACATTTCTACATTTTATGTACAAAAGAACTGTGCAAAATTGAAAATGAGGTCATCCATTTTGACGCTACGCCGGCCGAGTGACGGTGTATGGGCAGGTTTGCTCCTCGTGTTGTTGTTTTGGGGCGGACTATTACTGCAGTGTGGAGACGTAGAGCAGAACCCCGGACCTACTCCAGCGGTGAAGGCAGACAACGTGAAGCAGACCAGGCTGGGTTATGCTACGCGCGGTGCCAGTGCGGACAGGAGTGCTGCCCCCTCTGAGGACTCTGCCGAGAGCGACGAGCGCCGAACCCACCATGGCCGACATCATGACCAAGCTACTGGAGATGGACAAGACCAACAAGACTATGGACAGTAAGCTAGACGATGTGAAAGTGGATGTGAGGTCCTTTAGTGAACAGTATTCTGCGCTGCAGAATGAAGTGAAGGGTCTCAGGGAGGAGGTGGTTGAACTGCGTGCTCTGAACAAAGACCTGCAAAAAGTGAACTCTGAACTTGGTGACAGAATTGAATTACTAGAAAAGAAGACAGATGATCTGGAAGGGCGTTCAAAACGCAATAATTTATTGTTTTATGGATTGAATAGAAGTGAGAATGAGAACAGTGATGACTGCGAGCGAATGTTGAAAGATTTGACTGCGAAGAATTTGGGCGTGAATGAGGTGGAATTTGACAGAGAGCATCGTTTAAATGCCAAGCGTGACTCTCCCATCATTGCCAGATGCTCCTCGTATAAGGACAAGGTTCGTCTTTTAAAGGCTAAGACTAACCTGAAAGGAACAAACATCTTTGTCGGTGAGGATTTTACTAATAGAGTCCGCGACATCAGACGGAGGCACACTCCTCATCTGAAAGAGGCGAGAAACAACGGTAAGAGGGCCACGATGGTGTTTGACCATCTGCTTGTTGACGGCAAGAGGTTCGGTTTCGATGTTTCCGGTGAGCTAAAAGAGCTAAAATAGGGTTTTGGCCGGTCCTCTCGCAATGTTGTAGACACTAATTCAAATGGGAGAAAAGATTGCTTTACACCGGTGGAAAGACTGGCAGTTCCGAACTCTGCCGTGCGTGACTCGAACCGTTTAGCACGTGATGTTGACGACAGTGTGGTGAACGGTGTGTGCGTTGGCACTGGCAGTTACATGAATTCGTTTCACGGTTTGAAAGATAGGTGTTTGAATTCTGATTCTTCTAAATATAATGATGATGTGGATAGCAATGTCAACATAAGCTACACACAAAAAGTTAAGGATCACTTTCACAAACATTCATAACTGTCAAAATAAGAAAGTCAATGTGTTGAAGTTTGGCCAACATTTAATTCCATTCTTTAGTGATAACGATACACAATTGCCTTCAATCTCGAGCAATCGTTTGGTGTGTACATTTGATTAAAGTGGGTACGTATCCAAATTTGATTTCCCAAAGTAATTGAAATCACAAGACAGGGCATACTGATGCTCCCAAAAGCTCAGCAATGCGTGTAACCACCATGGCTGTTCTGGCACTCGACGCAGCGAGTCCTCATCAAGTTGACCAGGTTGGTGAAGATCCTCTGTGGAAGCGCCTGCCACTCAGCCTGCAGCATCTGGTAGAGATGTTGGGCATCCCTAGGAGGGGGGTGACTCCTCACTTTGCGATCCAGCTCATCCCAGAGGTTCTCAATCGGGTTAAGATCGGGACTGCATGCTGGCCACTCCATTCTGTTGACTCCAGACTGCTGCAGGAAGTCGTTGACCACCCTTGCCCTGTGGGGGCGAGCATTGTCATCCTGGTAGACAGCCCTCGGTCCCATCTGCTGCAGTGTAGGCACAGCCAGCGGTCGAAGGATCTCATCCCGGTATCGGATGCCAGTCAGGTTACCCTGTACATGACACAAGGGTGTTCTGTGGTGAAGGCTGAAGGCCCCCAGACCATTACAGAACCTCCACCAAAGGCCACCTTTTCTTGGACAGTGGCGTCAGTAAAGCGTTGCCCTGGGCGCCTCCAGACCCTCAGTCGGCCGTCGTTGTGGTGAAGGGTGAAGCGTGATTCATCACTGAACAGGACCTGGGACCATTGCTGACGTGTCCACCTCACGTGACGTGCGCAGAAGGCGCAGCGTGCTGCCCTATGGGCTGGAGTTAAGCGTGGCCGTACTGCTGGGCGACGAGAACGGAGATTAAACCCATGTAGGCGGTTCCGTATGGTCTGCTGGCTGATGTTGATGTTAGTAGCCACCCTGAACTGCCTTTGAATTATGCTGGAAGAGGCTGTTCTTGTCTGCAGGGCTTGTCGTTCAATGAGACGATCGTCACGTGGGGTTGTCTTCTTCGGTCGACCAGATCTGCGTCTTTCATGGACAATCCCAGTGGCTGTGAAGCGTTGAATCAGTCGGACAATGACCGAGATGGACACATGAAGTCGCCTGGCCACTTCTCGCTTGGGAACACCATCTTGGAACCATGCAACAGCTCGTCCCCTATCCAACTCGCTTAATTTTCGTCGTGGAGGCATTGTCAGATCAGGCCTACAACTGGTGGAATGTCTTCTTATATAGCCAAGCGAGCGACAGCATCTTACACATAAACAGCAGTGCTTGCACGTGCATAATGGTTTTTCCATCTGGCAAGTGCAATGTGTTCAGGCAGAACGGTCCAAAACAAGGTCATTTTTCGCAGGTTTCCGCTTTTCCGTTTGCGGCCCATGTCACGGTCGCTAAGCCGGACGGCCCTACCACCCTTACCCACGCCTATCACACACTAGGTCAGACAACACAGCACACTAACACAGTTTTACAATCACGCACGCTTCTTTATTTCACACACACTCCATGGCGCCACCACTCACGCACATCCACAACTGCACACAAGTATCCTAATTCCCGCTGACCTACCCTACTCTACGATAATGACCTGGAAGACCCTAACCTATACCTGAAACACCAGTTGCGGTATATTACTGTGACCTGGGGACACAGCGATAGCCCGCACACGTGGTGACTAACTACTCGGGACAAGGATTTACCAAAGGGACTCTAATCTCTTAACTACTGCTACCACCCACACCTCTTCCCAGGACTCACCCTTCTCTTTTAACCCGGGACCACTACCAAACTGGTCGCTGCGTCCCTAAGGGAGGCAACGACAAGTACCCTACACTGTGCCGGCCACTACGTCCTAAAAGGAGGCAGTAGCTAACACCCCTAACCCTACTGCCTAACGCTACACCCCTTCTACCACAAACATGGGACAACCCATCCCGGCCCGGAAAGCTCCAGTCCTCGGCGCTGTACGTGGCCCCTCACAGGCTGACACCTCCCCGGAAGACTCTGCACCCCGGCGCTGTCCGTGGCTCCTCCGCGGGCCGACACCCTCCCCGAAGACTCTGCACCCCGGCGCTGACCGTGGCCTCCCGCAGTCTGACTCCTCCCCGCGATGGGCACGACACCCAACGCACACACACCAGACGCCCTCTCGACGGGTCCGGGGCTCGTAGGACGCCTCCTCCTCTGAAGGCCCCGTCGGACACTGAGGGTGAAAAAGGCCTGGTGCAGCGCCCTCTCACAGGACGCCTGAACAGGGAAGAGGAACCAGTGCCGGAGAACTCCCGGAAGAGCACCGGTAGCTGGAGAAGATCTGCCCCACAGAAGGCAGACGGCCTGGGTGGTCTCCCTCTCCCGGGAAAACAGGTACTGGAAAGCGCCGCTCACCTGCCGGCACGCGGCAGTTGACTGCGGTGATCTGGCCCCAGCCTCAGGACGGAACAGGATACCTGCTGACACAACTGTAGGCCACTACTGTAGTGTTGCTACTACCCGAGTCATCAAGGCACACAGGCTACTTGGTAAAGCTTTAACTCTCCATCTCCCTTGCCTACTTCCCACTCGGGCATGAGAGTGACCCCTTGAATTTCGAACACATTCCCCAACTCATTACTCACTATGGGGTTATCAGACCCATTTCCTGCCAACCCTTACAACAGCAGTAAAACAATATTCTCTCTGAGCCAATCCACGCTATTACATCTGAAATTATGAATCACACCCAAATCTCGGAAAAGAAAAGAAAACTAAGCGATCCCAATGCGGACTTCACGGGTCCCCTTAGGACATACTAAATAATCTAGGAAATGGGCAATTTCACAAGGAAACGTCTCCACACAATAACCAGTAGTAATACACATCTCTCAGAGAAAAAACTTATCAATTTCATCGGTTTACAGTTCCAGCATGTTCACACAAGAGAATCGGCTCGCAGCCACAATCCTTCACATTATTACCCCTCTTTGCGCTGTCAGTTACAACTTCCATCCAGCACCTCACTCTCATGTCATCTCTTGTCAGATAACCCAGTGGTTAATCCTTGTTATGCCAACACAACCACACTATATACAATATTACCTGCTGCACATCATCCGTTTTTATCCTATCAACTGCTAAGCTACTCGCCTTAAAACTTTACCTTTCCCTTCTTTCTGCTTACTAAAATTCATAACTGGGTTGCCTCCCCACAACCTAAGATACCTTTCTCCAACCCCGTTCTGTCACAAACACATACATCCCTGCATGTGTGACGACTGTCACTTGTATTACAAAAACTTCTACCCTATGGACTCACTGTCCTGTACCAAATGCGTACGCCACAGATACAGTCTGCACGCGCACGAGACCCGCGTCGAGAACCTTGACTCGTAACGAAAGTGAAAAGACACCAATATCAGTTGAATGGTTACGACCGTACCCCAGTATAAACCACTAGACCACAAATTGGCCTTGGCCTTACTACACAGTTAACCGATTCGAATGCTGTGCAGGTCAACTCCGAAATCGTTAATCAATTTCAACGAACTCCTACTATTTACAACTGAGATTGAGCACAATCATCAAACCCCTCTATGATTCACGCAGACACATCTGCACCTGACTCATATTATAATCCTCAACCAAATGCAACCTCGTACTACCCTCTTATTGAACCCACTGACATTACCATGAACTAACCACAAACAATATCTACATCACTGTCCATCAACGGTCATTATATTGAACCCACGTTGTCTAGCCAACCTGTCACATGACAATCGAACTCAGGAACCACTATGTACACTACTTACAGAATATACCGAAAAGAGGTAACACAAACCGGCTGACAACAAATTTCAATCACGAAACCAAGACGACATCATACCAGACAACCAGTATACGCAACGAACACAATACAACTAATCCCAACATGAGACAACTACAGTACAACTCGCCATAATACAAAACAACACGACGAACTACAACACAACGAACCTAACAGATCACCAACCTGGACATACAGACGATCAACCACACCAGTTCTGCAACTGGCTGACAGTGGCTGCAACAAGGACGACACCGACTCAGCACAGGCCAAGGGCACCCAAACCCGACGAGGACCTGGCCCTAACTATGACTCGAAGTCACTCTTCAAAAACTAACGGCGCTGCCGCCGCACCTACAAGGCGTACGTCCACTCCGACGAACACCAGGGACCGAAGTGAAGCTACCCCAACACATTCCGCCCTGGTCGGAATCACGCGAACTCTACTCACCACACAAAACAACGATTGGTCAGAGCAGTGTATTCCTCCGCAGAGCTGATACACCTGACCAACGGACTAGTTGTTGCTCGTGCAACAACACGACAATTTACCACAACAACTCACAGACTTGACAACACAACAACAGCCGATATCCTGCCCCGCCTTCTCTGGTGTAGAACCAAAGTAACAAAAGGGTAACAATCGGGAACGAAACCAACCTCCCGCTTCCATTCCATTCCTTCAATAAGTGAAGACTGGAATGAAAGAATATTGTATGTCCTATTTCCCCAGCCTCCTACCTAGCCTAATCTTTCTACCTAACCCTGAGGAACTTAACCTAACTCTAGCTAACTAAACCCCAACCTCACATACACACACACACACACACACACACACACACACACACACACACACACGCATACGCGCACATGCTCTCTATCTTGAACCACCACTACTCTTAAACACATGGACATACTGATTTAGTACCGCCGATCGGTGACACACCCCCCTGCCTAAGTTTTAACTACAGGTTAAAACAAACAACTTCTCACTCGATCGGCGTTTTAGCCACACCCTACCTATGAGAATCCAATTTCCCATCACTCATTCTGTCCTACTGTTACTTTTGATGCACTCCAAAACTTCCATCACAACAGCATCAACTTTTAAATACATCAACAATCACAGGTAACATTAATCAACCTGGTCTAACGCTGCCACATATGACCTTAATGCAGGCACTTACAGGCAGCCGTTACACTACGCACTACATATAAATTCCATAACTGAGGGGCTCTGATTACGCACAACTGCAGTGTAACACGTGCTACAAACACCACACCCTCAGTAACACTTTGCTACGCCATTCTCTACGAAAGATAACACATGCATAGCTTCGACAATGACAACCTCCCACGACACAGGTTAACGGAACTTAAGGTTCTCTCTCTCTCTCTCTCTTTCTCTCCGGCAAGCAACTCAAGTAGTCTGCCGCCACATTGTCCTTTCCAGACACTGCCTGCACCGTAAACTGGAATGCCTGCAGCTGCAGTGCCCACCTTGTGATCCTCCCACTAGTACTCTAGACCCCACAGCTATCTTCTTGGGTTTCGCCGTCAAGTCAAAATGCCGCTTGTACCTGCAAGCTGCCGTTGCCAAGTTCTCCTTTGCCAACTTGCACGTCTTAGCTATTTTGTTCCTTAGGTTGACGACGTACTCTGTAGCTGTGCAGAGCTCTTGCCTCTCGGGTTGCAACCACCGATCTCTCAGTATCTGCATGGGCCTGCGCATCAGTGGCATCCTTACAAGGGGAACTCTTGAGACTCTTCCCTTATCCACTGTACGCTGACACTGGAAGCATGACTGGCAGTACCGACGAATGTCAGCATGCATGCCTGGCCAATAGAAATGGCGACCAACTCGCTCCTTGGTTCGGGTGGTACCTAAGTGTCCAGACATGGGTACGTCGTGGCCTAGCTTCATCACCGTGGTCCGTAGTTCAGCTGGGACGCAGATCTGACTCGCTACGTCCTTGGGACCCTCAAACCGCCTGACCAGTACACCAGACTTCCGAGCGTACTCGACTCGTCCAAACTTGGTGTGGAAGTGCGTCCCTGCTTCACACGCACTCCGAGCCTTCCTCAGGGTTTCATCCTGGTCCTGCATCTGAATTAACTGCTGGGTAGAGGTGTTCAGAATGCATTCCTCGACGGGCAGTGGTACAGGTTCTTGCTGCTCCCTGGCTCTCTGCGCGCGTGTCTGCACTGCCCCTACCAACGCCGGGTCTGCGTATACAGGCACACGTGTCCAACCGGGATCTCCTACTCTCTTTGCGAAGTTTCCGATCAGGACTTCCTGCACAGGGCTATTCATGACCAAAACCTCCAACTTCCCCGCGATGAATGGTGACTTCAACTCTACTACCGCCACAGGTAACACAGACCTACATCTGGATTCAGCCAACACTACTGGGACTGTCTCTCCTGTGTACGCATCTGCCGGTACTAACCACTTAGCCACTATGGTGTGTCCGGCACCAGTGTCCCGTAATCCATTGGCCGGAGACCGTTAACTTCTACGATGCACGCAGGCTCGTACCGCTGCTCAGCGCATGGGCGACACAACGTAGGGACTACTCGAGCTTGGGGCTGGTCACAACAATGAACCGCTCCAACAGAATGGGGCTCAGGGCATTTCCTAGCGATGTGGCCTGGCTTCTTGCAGTTGAAACAGATGATGGTCGATCTAGGTCCTTCTGATCTCCTGTTCAGCTGCTGCAGTGCACCATCACTCTGTTGGGATCTCTGTGTGGGCTGGTTCCCTACTGTTTCGCGCCTATTACCCAGGTTGGGCTGGTTAACTGTTCGGTCTTGCCTCGCCTTCCTCCCCAATCTTTTGGCCTCTGCTAAAACAGTAGCTTCCGTTGCAAGTTGTTCAACAGTTTTCGGGCATGTCTTCCGTACCTCGATCGTGAACTCTGGGGACAGCAGCTGGTAAAACTGTTCTTGGAAAAGCAGATCCTTTACATCCTCTGCCACACTCTCATCCTTGCCCGCTGCCGCACACCAGAGGGAAAACCACCGCTTCATCCTTCCCAGCATCTGGCCGAAAGTCTCAGCAGCGTCCTTCTTGATGCTTCTGAATTTTTCCCGGTAGGCCTCAGCATCTAGCCTGAAGTGGCTTAACAGGGCGCTCTTTATCCGATCATAGTCGCCTAACTCATCCGCACTTAAGCGCATCACCGCTTCTCTAGCCTTTCCTCTCAGCAGAGACATCAGACGTGTGGGCCATGAGGTCTCGCTCCACTTGCACATCTGGGCTACACGCTCAAATTGGGCGATGAAAGCGTCCACGTCGTCGTTCTCTCCTAACGGCTCAAGGTGGACATGCTTCGTTTCCTCCACCTCAATCAAGCGTTTCCTATGCGCTGCTTCATCTAAGGCCTGTCTCTCTTGTATGATTAGCTCTCGCTCTCTTGCCTCTAACTCGGCTTCATCTCTTCGTCTCTTGAGATCTAACTCGGCTTGCCGTGCCTGAGCTTCTACTTCCCTTATTGCCCTTTCTTCCTCCATCTTCTTCCTCTGCAGTTCCAATTCCATCTGTCTCGCTGCTTTCTCATCTTCGATCTTCTTCTGCTTCATCTCTAGTTCCCTTTGCTTAGCAGCTTTCTCCTCTTCATCCTTCTGCTTTAACCTTCCTTCTCCTCTTCGATCTTCTTCTGCTTCATCTCTAGCTCCCTCTGCTTCATCTCTAGCTCCCTCTGCCTAGCAGCTTTCTCCTCTTCATCCCTAAATCTTCTGCCTCACTTCTCCTCCATCCGGAGCTCCAATTCTGCTTCTTCTCGCCGTCTTCTCATCCTCATTACGTACTGAGTCTGTGACGAACTTGGCGAGGTCTCCCCCAGCTAAACCCATCGCCGCTCCCAACTTGGCAAACTTGCATAAGCCCCCGTCCCCTGTTCTCGATCCACCCCCGCTCCCTGGTCACTAACCTTAGGTTTGGTATCCGCCGTAGGGGCCTGTGGATCCATGACACTATCGGGGTCGTACTGTGGATGGGCTCGGGTGTGTTTAGACATAGGGTACCCCTACCACCACAGAGCTAGCAATGGACAGTATGCGATCTGAGCGCAACTGGAGGTTCCTGACTACGCACTAGCCCCGGAA
Source organism: Conus canariensis (assembly GCA_033310375.1). NCBI lineage: Eukaryota > Metazoa > Mollusca > Gastropoda > Neogastropoda > Conidae > Conus > Conus canariensis. The sequence goes on along the minus strand of JAMYXO010002676.1, from coordinate 5,577 downwards.
ACAACTCTGCACAAGTACACAATACTCTCAATGAGTCACGCACCAAGCATAACTCCACCCACACTTGTGTACCTCATACATATACCCACATGGGCTCCAACCCATACAATCCTACCAATGCACTGTCTGGTCACGGACTGAACCACGTGACACCGTGTGTCCACTGTCCACTGTGCATGCGCACCAGTTACCCACAGCCCACAGGCCTCACTGTCTCTGGTAGGCCGCACCCACACGATCACAGTGCACTTGCACCCCTCAAGTCCAGGTGCACTCACAGCATACCCTATGCCACAACACATGCGCACCCTCGTGCTTCCCACACACAGTCACCTGGGCTTACACTGCCCTTAATCCCCACAGGATATCCGAGCACACAGTGTGCACAGTCACGGGCCGGGTACCACTCTACCTACTCACGGGGGTATACCCTATGTAAGGGACACAAAAGACACCTGGTACCCTCCGGCACCTCACCTACACTGTACGGTGTAATCACTCACACTTCCAACAACCACTCAATGTTTATTGACCATTCATACCTCACTCACTCGGTAGCGCCAACCCAATCACACCAACACAAGTGCCCTGCCCAATGCCAATGGAAACCTGCCTGAAGTGAACAGGGACACTACGTACCACCTCCCAGGGTACTGGTACGCTCCCACCAACCACCCACTTACATTTCACACAACGTACACACCGGACACAACACCCCCCTTAAACCTCCCTCCTAGCTACCTATCACCTACCCAGAACCCCTTATGTCTACCCCGCATCTCCACCAAAGTGTCACGGCCCGCTAAGCCGGACGGCCCTACCACCCTTACCCACGCCTATCACACACTAGGTCAGACAACACAGCACACTAACACAGTTTTACAATCACGCACGCTTTTTATTTCACACACACTCCATGGCGCCACCACTCACGCACATCCACAACTGCACACAAGTATCCTAATTCCCCTGACCTACCCTACTCTACGATAATGACCTGGAAGACCCTAACCTAACCTGAAACACCAGTTGCGGTATATTACTGTGACCTGGGGACACAGCGATAGCCCGCACACGTGGTGACTAACTACTCGGGACAAGGATTTACCAAAGGGACTCTAATCTCTTAACTACTGCTACCACCCACACCTCTTCCCAGGACTCACCCTTCTCTTTTAACCCGGGACCACTACCAAAACTGGTCGCTGCGTCCCTAAGGGAGGCAACGACAAGTACCCTACACTGTGCCGGCCACTACGTCCTAAAAGGAGGCAGTAGCTAACACCCCTAACCCACTGCCTAACGCTACACCCCTTCTACCACAAACATGGGACAACCCATCCCGGCCCGGAAAGCTCCAGTCCTCGGCGCTGTACGTGGCCCCCACAGGCTGACACCTCCCCGGAAGACTCTGCACCCCGGCGCTGTCCGTGGCTCCTCCGCGGGCCGACACCCTCCCCGAAGACTCTGCACCCCGGCGCTGACCGTGGCCTCCCGCAGTCTGACTCCTCCCCCGCGATGGGCACGACACCCAACGCACACACACCAGACGCCCTCTCGACGGTCCGGGGCTCGTAGGACGCCTCTCCTCTGAAGGCCCCGTCGGACACTGAGGGTGAAAAAGGCCTGGTGCAGCGCCCTCTCACAGGACGCCTGAACAGGGAAGAGGAACCAGTGCCGGAGAACTCCCGGAAGAGCACCGGTAGCTGGAGAAGATCTGCCCCACAGAAGGCAGACGGCCTGGGTGGTCTCCCTCTCCCGGGAAAACAGGTACTGGAAAGCGCCGCTCACCTGCCGGCACGCGGCAGTTGACTGCGGTGATCTGGCCCCAGCCTCAGGACGGAACAGATACCTGCTGACACAACTGTAGGCCACTACTGTAGTGTTGCTACTACCCGAGTCATCAAGGCACACAGGCTACTTGGTAAAGCTTTAACTCTCCATCTCCCTTGCCTACTTCCCACTCGGGCATGAGAGTGACCCCTTGAATTTCGAACACATTCCCCAACTCATTACTCACTATGGGGTTATCAGACCCATTTCCTGCCAACCCTTACAACAGCAGTAAAACAATATTCTCTCTGAGCCAATCCACGCTATTACATCTGAAATTATGAATCACACCCAAATCTCGGAAAAGAAAAGAAAACATAAGCGATCCCAATGCGGACTTCACGGGTCCCCTTAGGACATACTAAATAATCTAGGAAATGGGCAATTTCACAAGGAAACGTCTCCACACAATAACCAGTAGTAATACACATCTCTCAGAGAAAAAACTTATCAATTTCATCGGTTTACAGTTCCAGCATGTTCACACAAGAGAATCGGCTCGCAGCCACAATCCTTCACATTATTACCCCTCTTTGCGCTGTCAGTTTACAACTTCCATCCAGCACCTCACTCTCATGTCATCTCTTGTCAGATAACCCAGTGGTTAATCCTTGTTATGCCAACACAACACCACACTATATACAATATTACCTGCTGCACATCATCCGTTTTTATCCTATCAATGCTAAGCTACTCGCCTTAAACTTTACCTTTCCCTTCTTTCTGCTTACTAAAAATTCATAACTGGGTTGCCTCCCCACAACCTAAGATACCTTTCTCCAACCCCGTTCTGTCACAAACACATACATCCCTGCATGTGTGACGACTGTCACTTGTATTACAAAAACTTCTACCCTATGGACTCACTGTCCTGTACCAAATGCGTACGCCACAGATACAGTCTGCACGCGCACGAGACCCCCCGGCGGAACCTTGACTCTAACGAAAGTGAAAAACCCCAATATCAGTTAATGTTACGACCTCCCCCAAAAAAAAACCATAACCCCAAATTGCCTTGGCCTTTCTACACAGTTAACCGATTCGAATGCTGTCGGTCAACCCGAAATCTTTTAATCTTTTTAAACGAATCCTACTTTTTAAAAAAGAGATTGAGCAAACATCAAACCCCCTATGATTCCGGACACATTGCCCTGACTAATTTTAACCCAACCAAAAGAAACCCCCGGTATACCCTTTTGAACCCCTTTTTTCCAGAAAAAAACCAAAAATATTACTCACTGCCATAAACTATTTATTAACCCCGTTGTCTACCCCCGTAATGACAACGAACTCGGGAAAACCCTATGCCAAATTACAAAAAACCAAAAGAGGTAACAAAAACCCGGGGCAACAAATTTCAATAAAAAAACCAAAAACAATCCCCGACAACCGTATACCAACGAACACAATAAAAAACCCCCCAAATAAACAACTACAGTAAAACCCGCCATAATACAAAAAAACACCGAACTAAACAAAACGAACCTAACGATACCAACCGGACATACAACGATAACCCACACCAGTTCTGCAACGGGTGACAGGGCGCAAAAAGGCCCAAACCCGATAACACCCCCGGAAAAAACCCCAAAACCCGACGGGGACCGGCCCAAACTTGACCGAATCATTTTTAAAAAAAAAAAACGGCGCGCCCCCCGCACCACAAGGCGTCGTCCACTCCGCAACCCGGACCGAATGAACTCCCCCAAACCCTTTTCCCCCCTGGGGGGAATCAGGAACTCTAACCACCACACAAAACAAGTTTGGTCAAGCAGTGTATTCCTCCGCAGAGCTGATACCCTGCCCAAAAAGGCTATTGTTGCCGTGCAAAAACACGACAATTTACCCAACAACTCAAGATTGACAACACAACAACACCCGAACCCTGCCCCCCCTTCCCCCGGTGTAGAACCAAAAAACAAAAGGGAAAAATCGGGAAGAAACCAAAACCTCCCCTTCCTTCCATTTTCCTTTAATAAGTGAAGATGGAAGAAGAATTTTTTTTATTTCCCCAGCCCCCTACCAGCCTAATCTTTCTCCTAACCCGAGGAATTAACCTAACTCACTAATAAACCCCAACCCCACACACCCCCCAAAACCACACACACACCCACAACCCACACACACACACGATACGCGCACTGCTCTCATCTTGAACCACCACTACCTTAAACACATGGGCATCTGATTTATACCCCCGCGGGGCAGCCCAGCTCGTAAAGAATCCCTTCAATTTTGCACTAACCAAACCTCACTTACGCTGAACAAGAATTTATGACAATTTGGGTGGACAAAAATAAAAACAGTACGAATGAGCTTTTCCCCCCTTTTTTTTACTACCCTCCTTAATTTTTTTGCGTAGTATTGATGGAAAATATTTATTTATGAAAACATATGTAACAGAGGTTGGACGGGCCGATTAAAATTGTTCAAGCCCCTTGGAATTTAATGGTTTTCTCAAAATTGACAATGCTTTTTTTCCTATCCTTGGTTTTATTTTATTTGCTTTGGGGAAACTTTCCTTGAATCATTTAAAATGGACGGTTTTTCCGGGTTTAAAACCTTTTTTAAAACCCCCTAAAGCTTGTCATCAAGGGGCAAATTGGGGGATCGTTTTTTTTAATAAAACAAAAATTTTTTCCCTTGTAAACTTTTTTAGATTTTTTTGCCAAATGTGTTTTTTAATAAAAAAAAAAAACCCCCTTTTTGGGGCACTGAAAAAATTGCTTTGGTTTGGGGTATTCAACCCGAAGGGTTTTTCCCCTTTTACATTTTTTTAATGTTTTATAAGGTATTTCCTTTGGAAAAGTTTGGCAGAGTTGTTTCATAGGGGACATTTTTGGGGGGGTTTTTTGGGGGCATTTTTAAAGCAGGCGGCTAATTTTTCTCCTGACTTGTCTTTGATGTTTTTGATTCCCGTTTGCAATGAAAACCAGCCACCTTCACAGACGTTCTTCTCATGATAAAATTTTAAAAATTATGGAAGTTATTTCTAAACTCTGGTTGCTTTTGATTTTATATTATGAAGGTGGGGTCAGGGGACCGCCTGGGTGCTATACATAATAACGAACAGAAGCAGTGTAAAGATTTTTCCCTTTTTTTTTAAAAACTTTTTCTCCGTTTTTGTATTTGTTTATTTTTTGTTTCTGAACGGATCGAACTATCATTTACCCTTGAATTTACATTGACTTACAACAAAAATGAGATAAAAATATGGGACTGTTGAGCCACGCTTGTAAGTTTGTGGGAAAAGCTATGCCTTGTTTTCGAACAATTTGTGCAAAGGGAAATGTTCCAAAAAATTTAAGAGGTTTCGGGTTATAAATGTTAAGTAAATAAGCCCTTAAAAGGGGTTTTTAAATTGTTCAAAACCGTGCTGAATGTATGAAAAATTGTCAAAAAGGGGAAAGTCAAAAAGGATGATTGGTTTTTATATGTCGTTTGGTAACAAAAAGAAAAAAGGTAAAATTATGAAGAGGCTTCGTACCTGACGATGGCGACAGGTTAGTAGTTTTTTGCAAAAGGAAATAAAAACCTTTTGAAGCAGAAAAAAAAATTTAAAAAAAATTGCTAGTGATATATTAGTCTTCCGTCCAGAGGGGTTCGGAAACTATAAAAGATTTTATTTAAAAAAGACATCCAAAAATAAATTTCCCCCCGGGCCATGGGATGACATTTTTTAACTTTTTGATAAGAAAAATTCCAGGGGAGATGAATTTCTGATGTCACCAATGAGGGAGAGGT
>JAMYXO010002675.1:0-22807 GCA_033310375.1 Conus canariensis | reverse complement strand
GAATCCCGGGGGAGAAAAGTGTTTCAGAGAGAACCAATATAAACGGGAAAACAACTGACAAATAAAAAGGGGGAAATGAAGGTTTCCCGAAGCCGGGGCTCAAATGGGCACTTTCTCTCGTGGTGACCCAAGGCAAATGAAATGTTCTGTTCGGGAGTTATTTCCCCTTCCCTCCCCTGATTGAGCAGTTTTGGGAAATTAGCTTTTTGTCAACTCTTTAAAATGGGAATGCCCCCAGAACCTACATCATTATTATGTCTACGTCGCTGAAGTCACAAAAAATAAATGAATCTTATTTTTTAACAACTGTGTTGGACCGAAAAGCCCATATTTTTTAAACTAAACTGGTTTTTGGGGGCCGATCGATTTTGGCGCCTTTTTTCCCCTTCGCCCGCCATTTAACATAAATCTGATTGTATTGATTTAGAGGGAATGAGTATGGACAATAAATGTGAAGAGGGGAGCCGGGGAGGGTTGTCAAAAAGAGGAATGATTTAATTCCGTTGAAGCTGTATTTTGTTATGGTGGTGGCTGATGATGTCACTGTGGAGGTTGCTGTTGCTGTTGTTACGTGTCATTGTTCTGTGCATTCTTCACCACGCTGCTCATTAATGACGCTCTCCCATACACAAACCACACTTCATCCGGACACGGCCTTAGCCACTACGAATCCCAGGGAGCAAAGTGTTTCAGAGAGAACCAATATCAACAGGAACAACTGACAAATACATCAGGAAGTGAAGGTCTTCGTAGCCGGGTGCTCAAATGGGCACGTCTCTCGTGGTGACCCAAGGCAAATGAAATGTTCTGTTCGGGAGTTAGCTTCCCCTTACCTCCCCTGATTGAGCAGTCTTGGATTAGCTCGTGTCAACTCTTTCAAATGGGAATGCCTCAGAACCTACATCATTATTATGTCTACGTCGCTGAAGTCACACAAATAAATGAATCTTATTCTTTACAACTGTGTTGGACCGAAAAGCCCATATTTTCTAAACTAAACTGGTATTTTGCACGATCGATTTTGGCGCCTTTTTTCTCCTTCGCCCGCCAGTTAACATGGTTTGTTCGGGAGTTACCTTCCGTCTGACCTCCTTTGATTGATGAATCTGGATTATTTCGTGTCGACTCTTTAACATGTCAGTGCCTCGGAACCTATATCATTATTATGTATACGTCGCTAAAGTCACAACAATGAATGTACTTTATACCTTGGACCACAAAGCTCATATTTTCCCTAAACTGGTATCTTGCACCATCAATTTCGGCGCCATTTTCCATCTTTCGCCAACCAAACCTGGACTATTTCTTGATTTCCCAAAAGTTTGTCAGAAAAACTGTCGAATCAAAAACGTAAGTTCCAAGTCAAGTCCGTAAGCTCTCATTTTGTGCATCGCATGCCTACGATCTTTTCCGCACAAGTTTGCGACTCTACGACATGACTGACGATGCCGACCTGTCTGGAACAGTCGTCTTCTTCGTTCCACTTTGTGTCATTGACGGAGTCGTGGGCTAATTGTCACTCTACGAAATTCAGACTTCCCGATCGAAATGTTGTTGATGACTCCATGTCTATGATAAATACAACTGAAAATGTATAGACATTATTGGTCCGTTTCCACAGAGTATTTTTCCATCGGAAATCGTATCCAGAGCTTATGTCGACAGCCAGGCGAGGAGGAAAGCCAGTTGTGTTTGGTACTCCTTTTCAGAGACCAAGTTCTCCGCTCAGATACAGTCTTGGAGAATCACATCTACAGGTGTGAACAGACTGAAACGCCTGCTGTTCAGTCATGACAAAAAGAGTTCATGCTGTTTGGTGTTCCTCATCGCAATAGAGAAACATTGGATACAAACTCGTTCACTGCGGCTTCATTCTCCGATTTTAATCACCAACAATGTCTTACAGCGACAACATTATCCAGTGTGACATGTTTCATATTATTCCTTGGGTTCTGAAGTTGTCATCCATAGTCTATGAATATGTTGGAATGCTTTGAACGGACGGCGAAGCAGACAACACGGAAGCTACACAGAAAGCACCAACTTGTGTTAGTTCCTGCCTCGCCAGGCCCGTTTGGTCTGCGGCACCGTGTTGCTGACACACACACTCACACATATACACACACCTACAACTACACACACATTACACACACATCACACACACCACACACACACACACACACACACACACACACACACACACACACAACACACACACACACACACACACACACACACACACACACACACACACACACACACACACACACACACACACACACACTCAATATTATTGTTATCTTGTCAGAAAGACGTCAAGAGTAAGATGATAATTAGGTCCCGTAATCACTGATTGAACATGACACATTAGACATCTTCAGCACTCTTTAATGGCATTTCATTTAATTAAGAAGGGAATTGGTCAAAAGCAATGTCCCAGACAACGTGACAAAAAGAAAACACACACACACACACACACACACACACACACACACACACACACACACACACACACACACACACACACACAAATGTAACACAGCATGAGACAGATCAGACAGACCGAGAGGAAATACGAGAGTCAGACAGACAGACAGACAGAGAGACAGACAGACAGACAGACAGACACAAAGAGACACAAGAGGCACAGCGACGAGTACAGACAAAAGAATGAGACAAACAGAGATAGACAGAGGAAAGCAGGGATGGGATTACGAAATGACAGCAACCAACAACAGCAACATGGACAAAAGACATCCAGCAAAAATAGGAAATAACTGACGAACGACTTTTTTAAATAAAGAAATCAAGAGAGAAAGATACAAAGGAAAGAAAGCAACGTTGAAAGTTGGGGGGGGGGGGGGGGGGGGGGCAGAAGAAAGAAAAAAGGAGAGAAAACAGGATACACAGGAAGAAAGAACGAAAGAAAGGGAGTAAAGAAGACTGGAAGATAGGAAGAAAGAAGGAAAGATCGATAGATAGAAAGACAGACAAACATCAACCAACAAAAAGAAAGAAGTGCACACCAAAACAAGGCACAATTGACACAAAGTTGCCATCCGTCTGTCTGGAGAGACAATAGTGTTGTGCTGCAGGTGAAGTCTCGGTCATCAGTGTCTGTGGGTGCCGACGCCATTCTTTGCCCGTCTGCGGCGCCTCCGTTCTTCCCACTGGGCCTCTCTCCTCTGCTCTGCTCTGCTTGCTTGATGCCGGCCTTGACGGTGCAGGTCTGCTGGGTCGAGGCTGCCAAAGACAAACACAGAAATTTTCGACAACAACAACAACAACAAGAGTACAGAAAGAATGAAAGGGAGACACGATGAGGATGTTTTCAAAAAAGAGAGAAATAGACAACAAAACAATGCAAAAATTGACAAGACATGAACATAGAAATGGTCAATGAAGTACAGAGAGAATGAAAGACGGACACGAGCAAGTTTAAGAGAGAGAGAGAGAGAGAGAGAGAGAGAGAGGAGAGAGAGAGAGAGAGAGAGAGAGAGAGAGAGACAACAAAGCAACTCCAAAAAAAGATACAAAGACATAAACTGAATTTTTAAACAGTAAAGTATAGGAAAAAATGATAAAAGATGGACAAAGAAAAACAGGAGTTTTTCAAGAAGAAGAAAGAAAGGAAGAAGACGCTCAACAAGAGAATGTTTTTGGTTGCTTGTTTGTTTGTTCTCTTCGTAGGCAACAACAGTATGCTGCACTCGCCTCCCGTTTATCTCGTCTGACCTAACTGGCAGACCACACTACGTAGATCTTGTTCCGCTGGTTTCTCCCCGAGTTTTTTTTTTTTTCTTTTTCTTTTTTTTTTGTCCCATCGGGAGGAGGACGACTGGCTATTCTGTCATAGAAATAACACCACGGTTCAATGGGAACAGGTCGACCTCAAGCTCTCGCCCCCTACCGTCGGCAGCGCAAATTTTTCGCTTTGTGAGTGTGCTTGTTTGTTTGTTTTTTCCTTTTCGTGGGCAGGCGAAGATAATGCCGAGTACACTGCTTTCCCTCCGAACACGTGCATGCGTGCGTGCATGCATGAATGTGTGTCTGTTTCTCTATGTGTATGCGCGCGCGTAGCTGCATATGTTGGTGCCGGTCTGTTCGTCGGAGCATACAGCTAGATTTCTTTGTAATTGTTTCCTTTGAAAGTGATGGTGGTGGGTTTAGTTCATAATGGAGCAAGAGATGCTGTACTTATTTTTTTAATTACTGTTTACGTTTCCTGCCCCATTTTCGATTTCCTTTCAAATTAGAAACCAAAATTAATCAGAAGAAGCTATAACATTTAAAAAGCAAAACAAAGCATTAACTACGAGGAATGTTGCTAAACCAAAAACAAAGACATCCAAACTCCAAAAGAAAGGCTGAGCAGGACTGAAGTAGGATCTATGGCATGGCTCCTATTAAAACCAACTTCGCCAGTCCTGTGTGTTTGATACCAACTCTAATCACAGTTGCTGTTATGGATATGACGGTAAACACTCTACGAAAGTCTTTGACAGTGAAAGCGACAGAGATATAACAAAGCAATAAGAGTGCGTTTGAACATACTGCCACGTTACGTGTGCGAGCGCGCGCGAACTCATTCCACTTTCTCCGTTTGTGTGCGACTGTAGTTTAAAGTACAGTGGTAGATATTGGTGTGACTGTAGTTTAAAGTACAGTGGTAGATATTGGTGTGACTGTAGTTTAAAGTACAGTGGTAGATATTGGTGTGACTGTAGATTAAAGTACAGTGGTACATATTGGTGTGACTGTAGTTTAAAGTACAGTGGTAGATATTGGTGTGACTGTAGTTTAAAGTACAGTGGTAGATATGGGTGTGACTGTAGTTTAAAGTACAGTTGGGTACGATTATAATTTGGTGTGACTGTAGTTTAAAGTACAGCGGTATATATTGGTGTGACTGTAGTTTAAAGTACAGTGGTAGATATTGGTGTGACTGTAGTTTAAAGTACATTGGTAGATATTGGTGTGACTGTAGTTTAAAGTACATTGGTAGATATTGGTGTGACTGGAGTTTAAAGTACAGTGGTAGATATTGGTGTAACTGTAGTTTAAAGTACATTGGTAGATATTGGTGTGACTGTAGTTTAAAGTACAGCGGTATATATTGGTGTGACTGTAGTTTAAAGTACATTGGTAGATATTGTGTGTAACTGTAGTTTAAAGTACATTGGTAGATATTGGTGTGACTGTAGTTTAAAGTACATTGGTAGATATTGGTGTGACTGTAGTTTAAAGTACATTGGTAGATATTGGTGTGACTGTAGTTTAAAGTACAGTGGTAGATATTGGTGTGACTGTAGTTTAAAGTACAGTGGTAGATATTGGTGTGACTGTAGTTTAAAGTACAGTGGTAGATATTGGTGTAACTGCAGTGCAGATGTTCTTCCCCTTCTCTCTCTCTCTCTCTCTCTCTCTCTCTCTCTCTCTCTCTCTCTCTCTCTCTCTCCACTACCCTGGAAGGATGACAAATCTGTTGATCCAAACAGTTCACTATGCCACCGATGAACTGAATCCTCATAAATAATAACATATATAGAAAAGCGCGTGCTCCGTGACGAAATGCTTTGGTTCCATTCGTTAGAGGGTCTGGACATTGAGTATGTAGGCTTTAAACCTGTTTGTGAGGGTGATTCCTTTCTTAATGACATCTGTTTTTCTGCACGAGCGTTTCTTATGACTCTGGCTTTGAGCAATCATCATTGAAAAAGGCACTGTACATAAATCATACGTGTCTGACATATCATTTTCGTCGATTTCTGCATTATGATCATTTGGCGCTCAATTGGAGGAGAGAAGCGATTGTTCCTTTTTCGTGTTCATTATCTGCAATGTTGTTTGTCTGGCCTGAAAGAAGAGCACAGAGGTCGAAACGCGTCATGGTTTTGTCTTCTTTGTTTAGCTCCCTTTTATCTGGCGGAAGACTTTTTTTTCTGTTAGGTTCGTTTCAAATGTCCACCTGCAGTCATCTCACTTTGAAATTAATTATTATCATTATTATTACCAATGCCAGTCCCTCAGCAATGAGCCTTATGATTTCTCCCTGCGTCTGTCTGTCTGGTTGTTCATGTATGTCAGCGGCATTACGCACAAAGACAAAACCAAAACCAAAAACAACCTAAAGCAGCTATTGGAGTTGTAGGCAGGTGGTAAAGTGTGCACCCATGTCGTTGTGATGGTGTGGAGTGGTAGGCAGTGCAGGCGAAGACAGACTGATGAAGTCTTCCAATCGGACGACAGTGCAGGTTCCAAGACAAACTGCAAGCAGTTCCAGAAAGGTCAGCGTCATCAGACGGTGACACTCTCAGTGTTCCTGCTCAGCTGCCTGCCTACAACGTAGCCCCGGACAATCTCATGACGTTTCCCAGTGCATTCATAGTGGCTTCAATCAAACACCAATGTTCATACCGTATGGAATGAGCAACAGTGCCATCATTTCAACCACCACCACAAGCTTTATACTGATCATGTACAGTGTCACAAATTCCATCTACTCCCCGAATACAACAAACCTCTATTTGTTCATAAAGACCTATTTTTCTTTACAGAAGTAAACGTTGGAATTTTGTGGGTTTTGTGTTCTCTTAAGAAATACAAGAGAAAGCATACTTGGTCTTTGTCAACAATTACTTCTCTTGGAGAAAGATTCTTGTCAACTCTCTCTCTCTCTCTTCTCTCTCTCTCTCTCTCTCTTGGACGTCTCTCCACTTCCCCCTTGTTGCATCACCGCTCCGTTCCTCCTCCTGTCCATTCACCTACTCCACGCATGTTACCAACAAACAATCACACATCACAGTCCTCCCAACCCCAGAACCCTCCTACTCTTCCCCATTCTACCACGCGGGGAACTAATTCGTATGGTAGTAGAGAGACCTACACTTCGCCTCCACAACCACCACCCATGATGCCACCGCCAGTGTATCCTTCTATGTTCTTCCCTTCTTTTCCTCGTAGCTTCCCACCTGCCTTTTGGCAGTGGCCACACTTCATGCCAAAGCCACCAAACTATGGCCAGTTGTAGACTTGAATTATCCTTTTGAATTGAAGATAGTTGTTGTGTGTGTATACCATACGGACACATTGAGTTTGTATTCACGTGTATCCTTGCTATATTTGTTTTAGTTGCACAAATGATGCAATCATCTTCAAAGTGGCCACAGGAAGACGGACTACGTATTGGACATCTTAATATAAACCGTATACAAAACAAGTTACAGGAGGACCCACTATACTGTATAATCAAGACAAACCCTTAGAGAACTATAAAATAGGCACTCTGGCTCACCCACCTCCGCCAGCTCCAACCGGCTTCAGCCGGTTTCGCTGCTGCTCCGGCGGCTTACCCAGAGTGCCTATTTTATAGTTCTCTTATAAAAAAAAAAACACTTTACAAACATACATAATGTGTAGGATTATCTGTTTTTAACACTAATTTAGAAAACTTTTGAGACTTAAGTTTTTGCTTAATCCTTCGTTTTTCTTGATCGTTTTCAATAACATCATTTTCACGCATACATTCATCAAATGCGTCTCTGTCTTTCATGTGGAATAAAACTACAGTCTTTAACTGTTCTCTAAAGTCTTTTAAAACTGAGTTATATTTTTGACATAGAATCCACACCCAGCATGTCTTCCACTGAAAGCCAGTTTCGGCCGAACAGTCATCTATAATAAATAGTGTCTGCGTTCCCCCAAACAGTCTGTACTACCAGTCGGTTGACTGTCAGCTTTTTTGCAAGGCCAAGACAACACAATTATAACGACGCAGTAAGTCAGCAGGCCGAGCGTCCTGTTTACAAACTGTGTGCTTCCCTATCAATAAAACACGCCTCGCGCGCCTACTGCGTTTCACCGGGCTCGCGGTGCGCTTTGTCACAAATGTTCTTGAACATTCTCGAATGGGAAGCCACCACTTCGCTGTTTTCAGTGTGCGTGTCGGTTTGTTGGTGTGTGGGGTTTACGACTTAACACAGACAAGAGGCCTTTGTTTACACAGAACACAGCATCCAGTCAGCTGCCACACCGGCGTGGGTTTTTAGAGCAGCATGTATCTTTGGCGTCAACGCGATGGCTTGTGTAATAGAAATTGTCAGATTTGAGAGTTCCGGATATTTTTCAAAGAGTTCTGTCGTCTTTCTTAGTTTATTAATCCAACGAAGGGAGTACTTCAAATGACTACACATTTTTACTACACTATTTTACACACACACAACAGCAATGTTTAAAGTGTTGAGTCAGTCAGGGAAGGTCGGTCAACTATTCACCAAATGATAGGTCTGTCCGCACAGCGGGCGTGCGCCAACACGTTCTTTGCTATAGCGTGAGCTGCCTCTTTCTCTGTTCTTCATCGCGCTTAACTAGTAGTTGCAGGCCAGCCCGACACTCCACAGCGCCTACGCACATCCTGTTCAGACACAAAGCAAGTGGCTGACATATCAAATGAGAAGTGGTCCTACCAGTTCCACTTTTCGCCCCAAGTCCTTAATTAAGTCACCCCAAGTCCTTAATTAAGTCACCCCAAGTCCTTAATTAAGTCACCCCAAGTCCTTAATTAAGTTCTTAATTAAGTCACCCCAAGTCCTTAATTAAGTTACCCCAAGTCCTTAATTAAGTCACCCCAAGTTCTTAATCAAGTTACCCCAAGTTCTTAATCTAGTTCTTAATCAAGTTACCTTAAGTTTTTAATCAAGTTACCTCAAGTTCTTAACTTAAGTTACTTTAAGTTTTTACTTAAGTCATCCTCTATGTACAACCAAGTTCTTATTCAAGTCAATTTATAATTATTTATTAAGTTCTTGAAATATTATTCCATCTGAAATGGATCAAAATGACATTTTGTTGTTGGCGGTTCTGGCATGCTTTTTTGTTCGGCTTCTGTATTTAGTGGCTGAGATTTTTTGGACTGCTTTGGTTTTTGCTGGCGTTGTTTATATATTTTATAACCGTAATAACCACCCCCAGCAGCAATGACGCCAAAAATGGCAACTGTTTTAAATTCAATATTCCATGACGACTTTGGTGTTGTAGGTCTTGAATCAACTTGTGTATTTACAGCTGGCATTGAAACAACTGTTGGCGTTGGCGGTGTTATGTTTTCATTATGAGTTATATTCTGTGATTGCAACATTAATTTTTTTTGTTTGTTCCACTCTGCTAATTTTTTTCCTGCTGCAACACGCCCAGGATGAGGAGGCTTTTTACTGGTCACTTTCTCCACCTGATTCAATGTTTTCTGATTCTGCTGATTTTCTGGCTCGGTCATTTTGAAGGGAAACAAAATCTATATGATTAAAAGTAATTAATCCCATGATTAATGGTGATAACAATGTTCCAAATCTGTAATATAGATCACATCCTAGAGACTCTAATGACTTTGTTAAAACGGGATCCTGCGTTAAATCATACATAAAATCTTGTTCAGAATCAATGGGAGCAAATCTACTAACTAGTTTAGTGTACAAACTAAGAACCGTTTGCCCAACACTTTTTACCATTCTTGACCCCAGTTGCGCTTCATACCTGTTGTGATACTTTACAATGTCTTGTGGCGACATTTGTTGAATCTGTTCTATGCTGAATTCATTTCCAAGGTACTGTTTTGTTTTTCCACATGCTGCTAAAGAATACAGCCTTTCCTTTTGGCGCATAATAGCTTGGTCATCAACTTGATCATTTGTAAGTTCAGGAAGTAAATCATCGCAGTTCATGTTTTATTAATGAATAAATATTATTTTATTTTTTAAAAATGAGCACCGAAAAAACTATTACTAACCTTGTATACCATTCTGCTGTTATTGGAGGCCTAAGTGTAGGATACACAATGCTTGGTAAAAACTTGTTAAAAATAAAACCAGCAGATCTTGGCAAACTAGACTTTGAAGACTCAGCAAAGCTGATTGCTGTTATTACAGCTTCATTTGCTACGAAAGATTTTCTAGTTAAGCAAGGAATAATTCCAGACAGTATCAATATGTAAAATTAAAAAAATACATTTATAAAAATGGCTTCACTCGTAATGATGATTGGTGGCGCTGTGGTTAATGCGCTTGCTTTCAGCGGAAGTAATTACGCGTTTAGTAAACTACAAAATAACGATGAGAGAAAAAGACATAACAGAGCTATGGAGCAACTAGCCGCTGCACAAGACACCTATGAAAAGCAAAGAATGGAGCAGTTAGATTTTATTAACGACAGATTTAAACAACAGGGACATGCAGCTTACACATTTAAAGATGTTGACCAGGCAATAAAAGAATATTTTCTAGTGACAGGCAAACAAGTTGAAACATTGCGTCCACCAAAATTTAGCGACTTTTATCAACCATCAGAAAAACAAAAGATGCAAGAAATATTGTTTATTGTCTTTGGCATGACCGCTGTGTATTTTGTTGCACAAAGTATTGGCTGAATAAAAATGTACAAAATCTATTATTCTCCAAAAGGATATTGGAAGGGAATAACAGCAATTAAAAAGCTTAGCCAAGCAGCGGGAGTCAGTGAACAAACAGCAAAAGAATGGTTATCTAAACAAGCGATTTGGCAAATTTATTTACCAGCGCCTAAACGAATACAAAGACCACACTTTGTCAACACAATACCGAACGACACCCATCAAATGGATCTTCTATATTTACCCCATGATACGATTAGATGAAAAAGATTTAAGTACGCACTTACAGTCATTGACATAGCTTCAAGATACAAAGATGCGGAACCATTAACACAAAAGAGTGCTTCTGCTGTTGCTGTCGCTTTACAACTGATATATCAACGAGGACCCTTAACTTATCCTCGCATGATTCAAGTCGATGATGGAAAAGAATTTAAAGGTCAAGTAAATCAATTATTGTTAAAACATAGAGTTACCATTAAAAGAGGCATTCCAGGAGTTCACAGATCACAGGGTTTGGTTGAAAACTTTAACAAACAGTTATCTGAAAGGCTTTTCTCCTACCAGTATCACAGAGAGCTGATTGACAATTCTCGCAACACAGAATGGGTTAGAAGACTGCCCTCAGTTCTACGTGCAATGAATAATGAAGAATTTAAAGGTCTAAAACCAGTACAAGCAATCAGAAAACAAACAATAAATGTTGTTGAAGGAGAGTCTTCATCAAGCAAACTATTACCATTTGGTTTGAAAGTGAGATACCTTTATTCGCCGGGAGAAGCGGAAGGGGACACTCGCATCAGGGCAACAGATCCAGTTTGGAGTGTTGATCCATATGAGATAAAAAAAATTGTGAAAATGAATCCGCCCGTGTATTATTTACGAGAAACTGACACAACAAAACGACCAGCCCCCCGAAGATCTTTTGTGAAGGAAGAACTGCAGATAATCCCGCCAGACACAGTTCCAGTCGCTTAGTTAATTTAGGCAAATACATTTCTGAGTTAAAATGGAAGCTCAAAAAAAATTATTTGCGTATAAATTTATTATCAAAACAATGATAAAGAATAAACTACCCATTGATCCTAATATTTTTGAAAAAATCAAAAATCTTGAAACAACAACAACAAATAATAATCCGGCTATACTGGATAAAGAAATTACTGAGTATCTAATTGCGCTTGACCAAATGTCCTCCAGTGACCAATTGCATATGAAAACTCTGGATTAACAAATACTCTTTTTGTGTTAGTGCGGTCAAGAGACCGTTTTGTTACAACTGTTGTGTTAATCTCATGCAGATTAGATCGCAGCTTGTAATTGTCATGATGAAAAGTCTTATTGCCAAACAATGCTTCTTTATAGTTGTCATGGGATATGCTTGACTGCACAGCGCTGCGAGATATTCCCTTTGCTTTTTTAACAACTTTTTTTTGGCTTGAAAGACTGTACATTTTCGACCTCAAACCAACAAACTCCTTGATCACATCTCCAGATAATTCATCCTTCATCTTACCTAAAACCTTCTTGTTAACAGTTGAATGCAAAGGTGAATCTTTAGGGTAATCAGATGTGTCGTACCATCCAGCATGCTCTTTTGCTACTTCTAATTCCATGTCTTTGTAAAAATCTTCAGTAGGGATGTCGATTACAAATGAATCTGTATCTGTGTACAGAACTCTGGACTCCGGATACAAGGGTTTAAAGTAGTCATAAAGAAATTCTAACATCAAAAGCTTCGACAGCTCTAAAACAGTAAATCCAATAAAAACGGGCTTATCCAATTTGACTTTCTTTTTTTTCATCATTATGCCAAAAAGCTGATCATGAAATCTTCTGAAGTCCTGATAATTAGGTTTTGAAGTCAACTTAATTGCAACGTTTTCTCTGGTGACCAATCTAACATCTTTACGCTTGTGCGGATTTTCCATAGTCTTTCCAAAACAGCTGTTGTTCATCAACTTGAAAAAGTCTTTTTCTGAAGCATCTGCGGATTTAGTTCTGAGATCAGTGTTCTTCATTATGTATGGTTTCATGAACTGTTCTTGATCAAAAGCAATTATACGATGAACTGCTGTTAACTTTAAACCATGTCTTAAATAAAATTGTAGAAGCCTGTAATGGCAGACATAATTTTTTTTGCCCCGAAGATTAGGCACAAGTTTAGGTGGTTCTGTTTTTGCCATCTTTAGACTTTCTGCCGCTAATGGATAGTCATTATGGTAATCATGAAGTTCATGAGGATATTCTAAATCAACTTCTAGAATGAGACCTCTTTTACGATCAGCTTCTAGAGTAGGTAGCCATTTTAAAAACTTTTGAATGTCTTTTACAGTGTACATTTTAAAGTTGCGTAATGGAAGTGATTGCGCCATTGCCCATCCATACAGATTGTTTGCATCTAAATACATGAGATAGTTAGACCTTTTACTTGGATCATAGTCGTCCAAGTATTTGTTGTTTGCTTTACAGTAATGGTGCGACGCCATACTGATTCCGCCACGCAATCCGTTTTCAATCATCTGAAGCATTGGCAGGTCAGACAATAAATCAATTTGTACTCCAGTAAATTTTAAGAAAGCGTCCCGGCTCATCCCAGGCGCAGAAATATAATGCGCAGGATCCAGGCTGTAATGTTTCATGCAGGTCTTCCTATAATTTTCAAAGACGTCCGCCAACAAACAGGTATCCGCCATTAAATAGGAATCATGATAGTCTCCCATCGTTTTACACTCTAACTTCTGCCACGCATCTTGAGCATGCTGGTAATCAGAATCACTGATGTCCTTTCCTCTGAGACTAGAAAAGAACGCACCTTTAGGCGGAAGGGCTGGGTTATCAAACCTTTCCCAACTGTTCATGTACTCATAAGGATAAACGCCCTTTCTAACGAGCGTTGGGTCAAAATATTCTTCCGTTATTGGGCAGGACTTTAAGGACATAGCCAGTGACTCTAATGATCCCATCAGGTGTTGCATAGAGTCATAAAAAGACAGGTTATTTAAAGTAAAACACATGTACTTTTCTGATGACTGCGCAATGCATGACACCCTGAAATCGCTAGTTACTGCTTGCAATATAAGATGAGAGTCGTAACCTCGCAAGTTATGAAAGAATATAGGAAGTCTCCAAGTCCTAGGATCAAACTTTAGTTGAAGATTGCAATTGTTATGCGCTGCTCCTCTAAACTTTCCGCTAATGTGATCATGATCTCTTACTGTTGGATTTAAACTTTTAGGTGTTAGCTCTAAACCACAAATCCAACAGTGAGTGGCTGAGTCATAGCGATCTTGATCTTCAGGGGTCATCTTAAGATCGGATAGGACTAGATTATTAGAACAGACATTACGAACTTCTTGCATGCGTTTTAAGAAATGTTTTGCTGCATGTGGTCCTCTGTATAATTCTGGCTTTGAATGTTCACCATCTGACCTGACAACAATGAAGGCAAATGAACAAATCTGGTGGTTATTCATTATAACAGTTTTTGGTAAATGTTTTGGAGCTGGCCCCTCATAAGGAACAATAAGCGACTCGAAGTCTGCGTAAACAACATATGGAGACCTCTGGAGTTTTTTGTAATTCTTAAAACTAACCTTACTGCCTTCTCTTGGCATAATTAGTTCTGTATTGCAGTCAACTGGACTAAGACAATGTTTTACATGTTCACTCGCTGCTTGAACAGACGGAATTCTTGTTAAACATTTTCTACAAAATTCTTGTTTGCTATGTTGTTTTGTAGTATGCACTAGTAATCTACTCATTGTGCGTATTAGAGTGTAGTGCAACCCATTAAGGCTTTGCATTAGGAGTAAGTCTACATGAGTTTTGGTTGGTTCGCCTATTGTTGGACTGTTCTTTGACACTCTAATTGGCAGAAGGTTGGTTTCTTCAGACCATGTGTAGACATTAACAGTTATTGGCGGATTTTGTTTTTCAAACTGATCAATTTTGTCTACAGCCATAGGAAATTCAAGGCCGTTAAAGTTAAGATCATTGGCCCACTGTAAATAGTTAGATACTCTCTCTGCATTTTTGGCAACGTGATGCAGCCTAGCAAGAACGCACCACATAAAACATTTGTCGTCTGAATTTTTTATGTTCAGAACTGCTTTCTTTGCAACTAATGTTGGAGGCAGTGGAATGTAAGACTTGCCTACAATCGGCTCATACTTAGCCTGTCTTAATCTGATGTCTAGGACTTCACCCTCTGACCAACCAGAGCCTCTCATTTTAGCTGCTTCAGAGGCTTCATTAAACTGTGTAAGAAGTTGATCTGCCCAACCAGGTGTTAAGTCATTATGAGAAAGAATAGTCTGCTGTTTAGTTGAGACCCAGACTTCTAGATTTTCTTCGTTTATTGTTATATAGTCGATTAAAACAACTACCCTTACTTTAACTGGAGGGTTTATTGTTAGTTTACTTGGAACTTGTGAAATAGCATGTACAACGCTTGCCTGCACGTTTGTTGGATCAATAACTTCTAAAACGACCTCATTTAAAGCTTTTGACAAACGCTCTTCCTCTTCCATTGCATCTAACCAAGAGTCAAAACTGTCATATATCTTATCCATGCTGAGTTTCTTTTCTAACTCAAAATATTTATTTAAATTAAAAAATAAAATACTTAATCAGAATCAATATCAACGGTCTTTTTGTGCTTGGACTCATAAACTAAAGTATAAACGCCCTTTGGTGTTGTTAATGTGAGCTGTTTAGAACAGAGTTTAATGTTTCGTTTACTTTTTTTAAACATTCCTTTTTTATCTGGTCGGTGTCTGGTTGTTGAGAAAAAGTTGCCCTTGCCTTTCTTTGAAGATCAAACTTTTGTCTTTTGTAGTCCTCAAAATCAGCCTGTAGGCGACTAAATTCTTCATCCGTGATGTTTGAGTCAGCAAGTGCTTTATTTATTGTCAGTTTGAAGGAACTAAGTTTAGCTGTTATTAGTTGAACCATAGCTGTGTGCTTTTGGAGTTTAGCTTTTATTTTTTTGCTGACAGCACTTACAGCCAATGAACACAGGCCAAGAGTTAAAGACAAACCACCTAGAGGTATAGCTACCGGTGCACCTACGCCTGTTGCTAAGAGACCTACACTTGTTCCTGCTGTTAAAGCACTAACCGCCGATGCTCCAGTATTAACATATGTAACAGCATTAAAGACAGCAGAATACCTTCGTTTGGTTTTGCTGTATTTTGAAAGGTCCTGCTCTAGTTTTTGTTGCATTTGTGTAATGTTGGTTAATCTGAAAGTTTTTATGTCTACAGCAGCAGAATTGCCTACTATCTCTTCTTTGGGCACTTTTGGATAAGTCGTAACAGACATGCTTTTTTAAAATAAAAATAATTTAGTATTGGATATCTTTTAATCTGTTATCTTGAATATTCAGCTGCGCATCATATATTAAAAACAAATGTACATTAAGTGGTTTATCACTCTCTTTTTCTTTATCAATTTGAATGTTTATTACGTCTTTAACTGTTCTCCCACTCCCATGCAACTGATTATCCTCTGTTGACCTTAGGTCAATCCATAAACCGTATTTCGTTGTTAAATATTCATCAAGTCTAACACTGTGAAGGTGTAGATCTTTAGACACAAGGTCTACTGTTGGACTTCTAGACCTCCCGCCTCCAAACAATTTTCTTATTTCATCAAAATGATGATAAGGTTTAAGCCCGCTACCGTAGACTTGGTTAGGACTACCCTCAATTGAACATTGTACTTTCGTTATTTTAGGATTGATAAACTTTTCACTTTGTCTTTTGAATGGTTCTTCATCTTCACACAGCAATAAAATACCTTTAAGGGATCTTGCTGCGGCACTAAAACTAAAGTTCCATATTGTGTCTGCCCTGCTTTTAGGATATTTAGTATGATGAATCACTCTTTCGTAATATATTGCTAATTTTGACTGATATTGTTGCTCAATCAGCCTTGCTAAGTTAGGGTTGCTAACAATGTCAAACTCTAACGAGATGTCGAAAATGCTGTACTTGGAATCAGTGTCTGTAGATTTAATGACACGTTTGTATTCATTAAAAGTTAGTTCATATGACAATCTGTCTTTTAATGCTCCTTGAAAGTATGGCGCATGCGCTTTTAACAACTCAAAATCTAAGGGTATGGAAAATCGATTTCCATAAGCAAAACTTACAGCTTCATACTTGTTGCCGGCTTTAGCATCTTCGGCGTCTATTCTGTGTTTTAGTGCTTCGTTATTTTCGATTCCTTGAAACGCAAGATCGGCCCTTTCATTATCGGTTAGCCATAGATCAGAATAGATTAGAAATATGTCTGCATTGTGTAAAGAAAATATTTCTTGCCCCTCAAGTTTTATAGAAATTTTCTTAACGATTGCCCGTCCCAGATTCTGTACAACTGTCCTGCTTGTGTCTGTTGCTGAATCAAGTTCTATTTTGAAAGTAAGCCGTGCAGATCCCGGCACAATCACTTCATCTGCTCCTAGGTCTGGAAATTTAACAGTAAGAATTTGATCTGAATCAATAGTAGATGGATTATTTGGAACAATAATATTCTGTTTATTTCCCTTCACGCCAAAGGGCTCTTTCAGTCTTCTATGCGGGTCAAGAATCGAACCATATGCTTGTGACATTTTTTTTTATAAAACAAAATAAAAAGTTAATTATTTAAAAACATGGCAGAAGAAGATTATGATGTTTTTGATCCTGGAGACGACATGAGTGAAATGACGCCTTTGACACATCCATTACAATCATTGCGGCGTGAATTAACAGAAAGTAAGGTCAAATCATTTTATCAAAGTTTAGGCCAAGAACCTCCTGATTTTATAGACCCTAATGATTTTGAAACAAAAGATGGCCATTTGATTTTTAAAAACGAGCAAGGACAACCTGTACAGCTTACATCTAAACCAGACCCATCGAAGTTTTTAGCAAAGACTACAATTAGACAAAGGCTCAGTGTGAGCGATCAAAATCGCCTTGGCATTGCTAAACCGCGAAGATTAGACAGTGAGGCAGTTGCTAAACTTCAAAACACACTACAAGAACTCCCAACAGAAAACCAAATACAAAACATGGAACTTAAAGATTTAAGCCCAACAGCAGACGAAATAATAGAAACCAGTTTTTCAGAAGAAACAGCATTAAAAACTATGCACGATCCGCCGCTACCTATGAGAGAAATAACAGCCCTTGATCATGCTTTAAGAAGCATCAGAGGCGAATTAACAAACAATTTAGCAAAACTGGGTGAACTAGATGAGCATATAAAAAGAGAAAAAGAAAAACTAGTTGAGGCTGATGACCACAACTTAGGACCTGGTGTTAAAGAAAGAATAACACAAAGACTAAAAGATCTTGAACAAGAGAGATCAGCAAGACTAGAAGTGTTGTCTAATAACCGAGAACAATTACGAACTCAAGTGAGCAGAATAAGAGAAACCATCAACAGAATTTTGTATGAAGACACAACGTTAGCAGAACGAATAAGAACACTGTTTAGAGAGCAAGGTGTCACATTAGCAAGAGTTATAACAGCCTTAGGATTTGCAATAAGTACACTGGTGTTGGCTATTACAGGCGGCGGTGGTGGGGGGGTAGTGCCTCCGCCACCATCTCCTCCACCTGATAAATCATGGGTAAAAAAACAACTCGATCACCTTGCAAGTTTATTAAAAAAATTAGCCAGTAAGGCAATAGATTCTTTGCCTGGTATAATAGGAGGGATCGTTAGCTGGCTTTTGTCTGCCGCAAGTAAAGTAGTTGGCTTTATGGCCGAGCACTTATGGGCATTAGTTGTCTTAATAGCTGTCTGTCTGTCTGTCTGTCTGTCTGTCTGTCTGTCTTCTCTCCTCTCTCTCTCTCTCTCTCTCTCTCTCTCTCTCTCTCTCTCTCTCCCCCCCCCCCCTTTCACGACCAACGATAAAGGAGCCAGCATTCTATTTATTATGTGTGTGTGTATGTGTGAGTGTGAGTGTGTGTGTGTGTGTGTGTGTGTGTGTGTGTGTGTGTGTGTGTGTGTGTGTGTGTTCCATTTGTAATATCAGCCTTATTCATTGGTTACCCCCACCTCCACCCCCAGCAACCGCCATATCCACCAACACCCCTACACACATCATTACTAGGGCAGGGGGAGGGGGGAGTAAGTCGATTGATGTAGCAAATGGAGAGACTCAGAGAGTGTAGGAAAAGGGAAGATGATGATAGCTGCAACCTATGTCTGAGGTAAACAGAGGGAGGTAGGGTGGTATGGGTGTGTGTAGGTGGGGGATATTTCAGGCTGGAGCTGCAGAGATGGAATGGTACATACTACTTTTGGACGTTGATGCCATGAGGGTGGACGGTGCCCAGTTTGGCAATGAGATGAGATTCCTGCATAAGGCGTTCCAAGCTGTCACTCTTAGATTGCCAAAGTGCCAAGACTTTGACATGGTTGATGTTGTGTTGGGCATGGTTGAAGTGTAGAGCGACTGGTTTGGGCCGATGGTGGCGGATGTCGGCCAGGTGTTCAGAGATGCGCGTCTCAAGTGTGCGAGATGTCTCACCTACATAGATCTTACCGCACAGCTGACAGTGGATGGCATACACAATGTTGTGGCTCTGGCAGGAGAAAGTGCGTTTAATAGTGAAAGAGCCTGTGGGGCCATGTAGGATGGTGTCTGGTTTGGTGAGAGAGCAGATTTTGCAGTTGGGTTTTGAGCAGGGGAAAGTACCTGGTGGCTTAGGTGTTGAGATTTTGTTCAGCTTAGAGCGCACCAGTAGGTCGTTGAGGTTTTTGTCACGTTTGAAAGTGATCATTGGTGTGGTCTCAAAGGCAGGTTTATGATTTTCTACTATGTGCCAGTTAGACTTCAGGATCCTGCAGATGGGCAGATTGTGAGGATGGAAGAGAAGGCAGGCAGTGGGTCTGTCTGTCTCTTTGGGAGGTTTAGTTTCCAGAGTAGATGTTCTGGATTTAGCTGCAGTGCGGCTGAGAGCATCACTGATGACGGCACTAGGGTATCCACGGTTGGTGAAAAAATCAGACATTTTGGCTGCTTGTATAGTGAAATCCTCTTCGCTAGAGCACAGTCTGCGTAGGCGAAGGAATTCAGAATATGGAATGCTATTTTTAGTGGACTGGTGGTGGGAAGATGTGTAGTCCAGGTATGAGTGCGCATCAGTAGGTTTGTAGAAGACTGAGGTTTGAAGCAGTCCATCTTTGAGGGAGATAGTGATGTCCAGGAAATTAACTGACTGTGAAATGGTGTAGGTCAGCTGGATGGATGGATGGACGGTCTGTGCAAAGTTGAGGAAATTCTGGAGGTCATGTTCTGGCATGGATGTGGCTCCCAATCCATCATCTATGTATCTTTTGTAGAGCTCTGGTGTTGGGCCTGTGTAAGAGGTTAGTAGGCGGTGTTCTAGGTGTCCCATGAAGAGGCAGGCATAGGATGGTCCCATTTTGGTTCCCATAGCAACACCACTGATTTGTGAGAATGTGTGGTTGTTGAATTCAAAAGTATTGAGGGTGAGGACTAATTCTGCAAGTCTGACTAGTGTAGCTGTGGGAGGGTGTTGTTGGTTGGGGGGCCGTTTGTTAAGAAAGAATGCGAGGGCCACCATCGGCCCAAACCAGTCGGCCCAAACCAGTCGCTCTACACTTCAACCATGCCCAACACAACATCAACCATGTCAAAGTCTTGGCACTTTGGCAATCTAAGAGTGACAGCTTGGAACGCCTTATGCAGGAATCTCATCTCATTGCCAAACTGGGCACCGTCCACCCTCATGGCATCAACGTCCAAAAGTAGTATGTACCATTCCATCTCTGCAGCTCCAGCCTGAAATATCCCCCACCTACACACACCCATACCACCCTACCTCCCTCTGTTTACCTCAGACATAGGTTGCAGCTATCATCATCTTCCCTTTTCCTACACTCTCTGAGTCTCTCCATTTGCTACATCAATCGACTTACTCCCCCCTCCCCCTGCCCTAGTAATGATGTGTGTAGGGGTGTTGGTGGATATGGCGGTTGCTGGGGGTGGAGGTGGGGGTAACCAATGAATAAGGCTGATATTACAAATGGAACACACACACACACACACACACACACACACACACACACACACACACACACACACACACACTCACACATACACACACACATAATAAATAGAATGCTGGCTCCTTTATCGTTGGTCGTGAAAGGGGGGGGGGGGGGGGAGAGAGAGAGAGAGAGAGAGAGAGAGAGAGAGAGAGAGAGAGAGATTGTGTATAGGTGTGAATATGTTGCCCCTCCCCCAGTTAGTACGTAAACCCATCCCCTTCTTCCCTCCACCCTCATAGCATCTACACCTTAAAGTAACATGTACCAACCCACCACTTCTATCTCAGCCCATAATATCCTCTCACCACACACACACATACTACCTTATCTCCCACTATTCACCTCACACAACTTATAGCTATCTTATTTATGCATTTATTATCATTATTATTATTATTTTATTTTTTTTTTTTAAATTATTATTATTATTATTTACTGATTTTTTAATTTATTATTATTTTTAATGTTTCATTTATTTATTTATTTGATTATTATAAAAATTGTATTTTCTAAATATATTTCTGTATCATGCTTTCATTACCTTAACCTTCACTATCGTTGTTAGCAGTATCATTCAGTAATACTATTGCTAGTATTGATACTACCACTGGCATTGACATCACCATCGCCTTCGCCTCTGGGACTGTTGCCACGGCAACCCTGCTGTTTAAGAATCCTCTAACCCACTCTCCTTTCTCCCATACCCATACTTATTGACACAGATTGGTAGTAATCTTGTCCCTTTTTTTTTTTTTTTTTCTCAGTATTTTGACCATTATTAGTATTCCTATCAGTAATATTATTATCTTCATTACGACTTTGACTCGCTCACTATTTCCCTTCCAACAGCCTCGTTCTCATTCAACGCCTTCTTCCTTGCGCTGAACCCTACCAAGTGATCTGAAGCGATCAAAGCTAAGTGAATTTTCATTGTTTTATTCGTTAATGTCTCACCTGATGAAGACCTAAGAGGTCGAAACTAGTTGTGTTTCGTCTTGTGACTCGTTTGTCCACGTTCTCTGGGCGGTTCGCTAACATTTATTTAAGATTTGTTTAGATTTCCGCCTGCAGTCCTCTCGCTTTGCAACTAGATCTATTTAAAAGCTAATTAGTGTTTCCCGAGTGCTTGTGTACCTTGTACAATGTAGATTACTTGTGGTCAGTGCCACTGACTACTGGTTATTATGACGTAAATCGGAGATTTTAACTATTTCACAGCTAATTATAGTCTCCCGAGTACCTGTGTACCTTGTACAATGCAGACGACTGGTGATCAGTGCCACTGACCACTGGTCACTATGACGTAAATAAGATATTTCGACTATTTTACAGTTAATCAGTGTCTCATGAGTGTTTGTATACCTTGTGCAATGCAGACATCCAGTGGTCAGTGTCACTGACCATTGGTCACTTTAATGTATATCAGAGATTTTTACTATTTTTACAGCTAATTAGTGTCTCCTGAGTGCCTGTGTACCTTGTACAATGTAGATGACTGGGGGGGGGGGGGGGGGTCAGTTCCAACTAGGGGGGTAAGTTCCAGCTAGTTCTGGAATGACCCCGGGGGTAAAAGCAGGCTAGCCCAGACTTACCCCGGGGTAAGTTCCAGAGGGGGGGTAAGAATGGGCTGTTACACAGGTCCTCCATGTCTTTATGTCTACCAAACAGCATGGCCTCTGACAGTGTAGGTAGAGACCGGTCCTTCATGTCTTTATGTCTACCAAACAGCATGGCCTCTGACAGTGTAGGTAGAGACCGGTCCTCCATGTCTTTATGTCTACCAAACAGCATGGCCTCTGACAGTGTAGGTAGAGACCGGTCCTACATGTCTTTATGTCTACCAAACAGCATGGCCTCTGACAGTGTAGGTAGAGACGGTCCTTCATGTCTTTATGTCTACCAAACAGCATGGCCTCTGAGTGCAGGAGACAGCTAGCTCTACAATCCAATGTTGCAAGAAACCTCGGCCCTCTGTCTTTATGTGGCTGTCAGTGTAGGGCAACGTTCAATGTCGAACAGGCGTAGGTGTGTGTGTGTGTGTGTGTGTTGTGTGTGTGTGTGTGTGTGTGTGTGTGTGTGTGTTTAATACATACATTATATATATATAATATATATATATATATATATATATATATTATATCATACACAAGAAAACAAAACAACAACACTTTTCCGGACTGCAAATATTTCGGCGATTGCCTTTATCGATGCTTATTGATAGTGACGCATTGCAGAGCTCGTCATCAGTATGATGACGTTTTTCTATAAACCCTACAATGACGTCAAGCTCACAATGATAACCACGTTCGCAAATTTTCAATTTCTTTCTAA
>JAMYXO010002674.1:10000-22809 GCA_033310375.1 Conus canariensis | reverse complement strand
ACAAAACACAACCCCAAAACACCAAACCACAAACACACACACACCACGCAGGGCCACCACCCCACACGCAGGGTTTTTTAACATAAAAACACACACAAAACACACACACACACACACACCACACCCACACACACACCACCACATGCGGACTCCACCCCTCCCAGTGTTGACGGTTGCAGTCCCCTGATGCCCACATGGAAAATAAACAAGCCGTCCCCAACCCCCACAACCCACCCATCATTTGGGGAAAAAATCAGACTCCTGAGGGGTTTTTTTGGGGTGGATTGTGAGTGGAGGGGGGAGGGGGAACTTTTCCACCCCTTTTGACGATAAGACCCGTCCCGGGGGGCTGGGGCCAACCCTGCTTGCGCAACGCAAAACCTTTTAACAAGGGGTGGGGGGGTTTGGTTTGGGGGTCACACCTATTCAATCCCTTTATTAAGAACGACCAGATTAAGGGACCGTTAGTCGGGATGCATTTTAAATACGGGGGAAAACCACGTGTACTTGAAAAAAAGGCGAAGGGGGGGCGGGGGAAACCCTTTAAAGGGAGGGAAGAAGATCATTTTTCAGGGAGACGGGCTCGCAAAAGGAGGGGGGTTTAAATAGGAGGGGGAAGGGGGAGGGGGGGAAATAAAGGAAATTTGGGGGTGCGGGGGGGGGGGGAAGGGGGGCCCGGGAAATAGAAATTTAAAGAGATGGGGGTTTTTTTTCCCTTTCTTTGGCCGGGGTTTTTGGGGAAAGGGGTTTTTTGGGTTTCGGGGTCATTTATTCGGAGAATTCAATAGAGTCATTTAGGGGACAGGAAACTGTCTCTGTTTTGCCTGACAGTCAAAAGGGTGCTTTTATAGTGTCGGGGTTAAAACACTTCAACAAAGTCAAAAAATTTAAAAAGAGAAAATTAAGCCCCTTCACAGGGGTACATACAGGATACACTAAATTTAAAAAACCCAAAAAAACAAATCCAAACAATACCCAATACTAAAAAACCACAAAAGGGGGAAAAGCCGCTTCGATTAATTTTTTTAATGTGGGGAAAGCAAGCACGGGGGCAGTACATTTAATTCACCCACAAAGAAAAAAATTTTTATAAACAAAATGGGGGCCCTTTTCAACAAAAGGGCACAGAGAGAGAGAGGAGAGAGAGAGAAAAGAGAGAGAGAAGAGAGAGAGGAGAAGAGATTCGAGCGGGGCCGATTTTTTATTGTACCAGCCAAGGCCATAATACAAACACAAAAAAGGGATGGCGGGGGAGAGGGAAAAGGGAAATGGAGGCGGGGGGGACAGGGATCAAAAACAAAAAAAAAGCAAAAAACTACTAGTTTCCATTAGTAACAAAAAAATACACCAACTCTTTTATTATCTTTTACGTGGTCACTTCGAGAAACTTTTGGGCATAAAATAAAAGGGGAAAAAATACTTGGTTGGGTATTGACAATCAACCTTCTCACTCCCCGGGGGGGAAGGGACGGGGGGAAAAGGGCATTGCTGAGTTTTTTTGTAAGAACTTCTTTCTAAAGATCAGTGTAAAAAGGGACTTTCAAATATGAAGTGTTTTTCCCAATCCTGAAATTTTTTTGAAGCACCCCCAACCCAATTTTTCGGTCAAGGGACAGTTGCAAACTATGCAAATTATTTTTAGAGGAAGTTCCCAATCAAAATTTGGACTAGCTACTCAAAAACAAACGGTCCATAAACGAATTATTTTTTTTTTTTCGAAGAAGTTTTGAAAGACCTTATGATTCATACCTGTCCTTACTCGAATAGTACCCCCCATTCTAAATGAACAATCAATGGCTTTGTCTGAATATTTTACAAATGCACGGGCGTACCCCCATGGCAAAGCCATCATAAGAAAAATCCTTTTCAAAAATAAAATTTCTTATCACCACCCAACAGTCTTTCCCCTCTGAAATCAAAAAGAAAAACATTCGTAAGCTTTTTGGGAATTCTGTATTGTTCCATATCCAACAGTCGTATCCATATCGACACATTTAGCAAGAATAACAAATTAGGATTCAAACCTAAGCTCCATAACCATCTTTTTTGGTGTTCGACTAGGGACCCCTAAATATCTTTTACATCCATAGGGGGACCTTTTCAAAGCATCGGCCAAATCCCATTTTTTCAGCGAAACAAAATTTGATTTTATTTTGCTCAAATACGAAAATTTTTTTTTTGGCGGATTTCCTTGTATTGTTGAAAGCTTGTTCAGAAAAAAACGCTTTTTTCCCCTTGGTTGCAAAAAGGTCTGGCCTTTTTTTGTGACCATTTTGTAGAAAAATGAACCCAGATAGCATAACTTTTTACCCTTCTAGTTGTGCTCCTAAAAAAACCATTGCTCGGTTTGCCAGAAAACCCCCTTTTTTAAATCCTATTTTTGTTTTGTCTTTGTTTACATTAAGTCCATATTGTCCGCAGCAGTTTTTAAACATTCAATGATTTTGAAAACCACGTGTCTTTAAAATTTAAAACCACACGTCGGCAAAAATAGAATAAAACATTCCATAATATCGGGCATCAAGGGAACTCCGTTCTTCCCTCTTTCAGACATGTACCTCAACGATTTATAAAACGAAAAAAAGGAGGCTTAATACACAACCTTGTGGGACACCAATTGGCTTTGAAAAAAATCAGAATAATCAAAGTTAGCTCTGACACACAAAAACGGGGAAAGAATACATGTTTGTAACGAACTAAAAAACTTTCCTCTGATACCTTATTCCCAAACATTAAAAAAAAGCTTGTCGGGGCGCCAGAATCAAAAGGCCTTTTAAAAAGTCAACAAAAGAAACTAAAATTTTTGGGCCCTTTTTTTTGCTAAACCCACTTTGAACAATAATGAAGACGAAATCGACCCATAAGAAATTTTTACGAAATCCCTTGCTCTGAAATCATTTTTTTCTTCCCAACCATCTGTAAAACCTTGCTTTTAAAATTGAGGAAAAACTTTTTCTGATTGACTAATAAGTGAAACCCCTCTAAATTGTTTCTTTTTTTCATCTCCTTTTTTAGAATGGGTATTATAAATTGTTTTTAGCCCTTTTTTTGGGATACACACCTTTACAAACAAACTTTGAACAATTTAACAAGGAACTTGGTGACGTTATGAGCCCTGCTTTCAACATCTCGGGGGACACCCTCAATCCCACTGATTTACCTGGTTAGTTTAGTGATGGCTCTCTCTACTTCATCCTTCCTGATATCCTCATTAAGAAAGGTCAAATCCTCTGGAATCTACTCGATAACTAACTTTCAAAAACCCTCATTTCATGCTTTTAAACACATTTTTAAAGTACACACCATTCCCTTTATTAAAAGTTTTCACTGGTTTAAAATTTTTTTTTGCTCCCGTGGCCCATGTTTCTTAACTCTTTCCAAAACACGGGGAATTCTTAATGTTGTTTTTTAGCTGTTTTATCTTTTTGCGCTAAAACTCTTTTTGGGCCCTTTTTTTTTAGCATGTGTTTTTTATTTCTTTTTTATCGTCAATTCCTTTCCCTTTTTTCTATTTTTCCCGGGTTTATCAAATTCTGAGTTTTTGGGGATTTTTTTTTAACTTTAGCACATTCTTCATCAAAACCCTATTGGCCTTTTAGTTTCTTGTGAAAATCCTTTTTTTTGCTACAGTAACTTTTCAGATTTTTAAACACTCTACAAAGAGCGAGAGCTTATCTACTTATTTTCAAATTCATCTGTTGCCTCTGTAATTTTTTTTGAGTTTTTTAAAAACATTTAACTCTTTTAATACATGTTTTTTAAAACCTTTTCCCACTCAAATTTTTACAAAATTACTGTTTTTTTCTGTTCCTTTGTGCTCGCATTTTTTTCAATTGGGAAATCATATGTTAACCAGTGTAACGGCAAGTGGCGATTCGATCACTTTTTCAACGTAAGAAAAATTTTTACATAGACAAAAACAGTCACACGACAGATGAAATAATCTACCACACGGG
This sequence comes from Conus canariensis, assembly GCA_033310375.1. NCBI lineage: Eukaryota > Metazoa > Mollusca > Gastropoda > Neogastropoda > Conidae > Conus > Conus canariensis. Next base: position 18,853 of record JAMYXO010002674.1, on the reverse strand, counting down.
GCCCCGGGAGTTAGAGTTTTAAAAGTAAAAACATTATCAAAAGAACCTTCAGATAATCCATTAATAATAAACAATCATTACTTTGGGCACAGTAAATAAATTTGTTCCCAAACTGTTAACAACATCATTTTTGCGACTTTCTTGCAAACCAGGGGGGAAAGTTTACAGACTATTTTTCGAATTCCCCTTCAATTTGGGGAGTAATTCTGACAACAGTTCTGGAATTCAAGTAAACCATTCAGTATAAAAAGAAATCGTCGAACTCTTTTGTCGGGAGAAAAGGTTTCTTCCAAACACTCCTATCCCCTTTTCCAGTTTGGGGGAATTTCCCAAAAAATGCTGAATCACGGGGGGAAAGACTAATAGACATTATATTTTCAAAGTTCCAAAAAGTGATTTTTTTTTTTTTAGCACAATCATTTTTTTCAGTAAAAGGGATTATTTTGCTAAACGTAAGTCTCATTTTTTTTATAACCAATACCATTACACCTCCGGAGTACCTACCATGAGGTAATTTCTTTGCCCTTTACACAAAAATACAGTAATCCTCAAATGTTTGATTCAAAATTTGACCACGAACGTTTCTGTCAACAAACAAAATCAGAAAAGAATTAATTTAGTAATATCTGGGGTTTTCTAACTTTGTAGCAACCATTAAAAATGAGTTAAGAAATTTTACGTTCTTTGACAAACTGGAACCCAAAGAAGAACAAAAAAGCTACTTTTGGATACTTTTAACGGGGTTTCTGTTTTCATTGAAGGCCCGGCTGAAACCCTATTTGTTTGTTCGAACGGACTTTTCGAGTCCTGAAACCCCCCCTTTTGGACTGGTGTTGTTTGACCTGCGTTGGGCTAACCGTCGAACGGGCTGTGATTTTCTCTATTCGGAGAGTGGGCCCTTTGGAAAGGGCTGTTTTGAACGAAGATTTTTTTATCAGGGCTGGGTTTGGAAAACCGAGCCGGGGTAGCTATCCTCTTTTTGATTTTTTTCCCGATTTGAAGGGGGGAAGTCTCAACAGACACTTGAGGGGAAGGGGCGCAAAAACCGGTGGCACTTTGGGGGCTGGATGCAGCTCGAAGGGGCACTTTAGAGGGGGGGGTGCCGTCTCCCAACACCGGATGAGAGGGTGCAAGCTCATGGGGAAATTGCGAGGAAGGGGGGCAGGGCTCAGCAGGTTTTTTGGTTGGGGGGGAGCGGAAAGGGGGACATCTGGGTGTCAGTGGCGGTCTCTGCGGAAAACGGTCCGAAAAGGGGGGAGGGTCGAGAGGCACCTGAGATTCCCCAAAGCATCTGCTCCCTTTAGGACATTCTCGGGGGCCCCCACCCCTGCCACTGGGGTCAACCCCTGCGTCTTCCTATGTTCACTTGGCCCTAACGGTTTGCTTTAAATGCGTGTCCCTTTCTTGGGTTGGTTTTCGTTTGCCCCTTTTCCTCCTCCGCTGGCAGCCCCGGCGTTCTGAAGAAGGATGTTTAATATCAAAGGACAGGATGTCCTCGTCCCTTCTTACTCGGGATTTGTTTTGGGGTGCAAACAAGCTCCTTTTAACAAAAAACATACTTTTCTGCTTGTTTGATTTTCTTGCCTCCCTCAGGGAATTGGATGTGTGTAGTTTTTTGCTCACTTTTTTCTGTCTCCCAGAGGGTGACGTCATGCACCTGCTTTCAAAGTCTCTAGGGTGTTTCTGCGATCCCGGGTAAAACCCCCTTGCGTATAGGCTGCCAGGAACAACAATCGTCTACGGGGACGTAGTTGTCTTCTCACGTGTGTTTTCCCCTGATTTTCCCCCTTTTTCATGAGGTGGCTTGACGTCTTTTGGCTTTCCTGGGGCGATGAAAATTTCACTGCCGGGCGTTGCAGACTTGATCGTATTCCGCTGTTTCGTCACATCGTTTTCTCCATTTTCGTAAACTGGGCCTGGTTGTACATATTTTCGCTGATGTCCTTGTGCTTGGGGGACTACTGGGCCCAAAGCCACGTCTTCTACTGACTTCAGCGCATAAACCGTCCGCCTCCCCCTTTTTGCCTTCTACCTATTTTGGTTGTAGTGGCTTCCGGGGTGGCTTTAATAATCTCTATGGTTCACATGATTATCACGTGAACTCTGGAAGGCGGCCAGTTTCAGGTTAAGGTTATTCCTGCACTGATCGTCTGTCCTCGTCCCGTAATGATTTGGGGGGTTTGAGGGGTTTTTTTTTTCTGCAAACTGCAGACTCCGTTTTTGAAATAAGCAGTTTTCCCTGTTTCGGGGAGAACCCAATGTTTTCCCCCTGAAGGAAGCAGTCCTGCATTTTTTATTTCCCCGACGTCAAGGCGTCACGAAAAAACAGGCATCCAGGACGGGCCCCTTTTTCACCCACCACAGAACTGCACGATGAAGGACGAGGTTTTTTGGTTTACGCTCTGAATTTCCCCACGGGGAAAGCGCGGTGTTCGAATGAACCAGGGGGAAGAACGAGGGGTTTGTTTAGCATTTGAAATCATTCAGATCTGTAGATTGTCTCCAAAAAAAAATCCTTTTCCGCCATGAATTTCAGGTTTTCCTTTTGCTCCTTTCTATAGCTTCGGCTTTTCCCTCCAGTTTATGCAGGCTTCTAAATTGCTTCTCTGCTTCCCGAAGACCGATACCCCTGAAAACTGAGTGACATTTCTTTTAGTTTTTATTTTGGGGGTAATAAAAGGAAATCCCTTTTTTTCCCAAAATTTCCAAACTTTTCCCAATCAGTCTATATACACAGTTGATGGGTTTTGCAAACCTTTAAACCTGACTGAACTCCACCTAATTTGAAGAACATTGACATGGTGATCAGGGCCGGGGTCGTTTCGATATCCATGCAGGCAAGCACGCACCAACCGTACATAACCACTGCGCAACTGCTCTGCCTCAAGCGAAAACTGAATTGGTGAACAGGGCAACACGACGTACGCAGCACGCCTTCTTTCTTGTCTTCCTATTGTTCCAATACAAGCCAAGCTTTTGTCAAATGTTCTCTTCAGACCGATCCACAGAATATGTCCAATTTTTAGATCAACGTTGTTGACATAAAACCCATTGGTGGTGTTTCAATCTTGAGAGTTAATTAAAGATGAATAATGTAATTATTTTAACGAAATGAAACGAGAAGGACAAAAAGAACGTCTTTCCTCGACTGTGAATACGTGCTTCAGTTATCAACATAATGGGGGTCTTCAACTAAATACGGCACACGAGAAAGAAGAGAGAGAGAGAAGAGGAGAGAAGAGAGAGAGAAGACAGACAGGACAGGACAGACATACAGAAAGACAGACAGGACAGAACCCAGGACACACAGAACAAACAGGGTGAATGAGCAATTGACCAATAGGTATTCGATGAATAATGATTCAGCAGCAAGCAAGAGCCATTTCCTTACATGTGCATGTATAACTTACATATCAACCGCACGAAAACAAAACCTCCGATTTCATATCCGCAGATAACTGAAACCTCTTCAAAACATTTTCCTCATGTGAAACACTCAGAAGATTTTGCATACACAGCTGTCTGGTAACATTCTTTCTAACATGACGGTTTGTGTTTTGTTCCAAAGTGTGCGTTTGTACTGATTCCATAGCATAAAGGGAAGGAAGGGGGGAAACAGGTGAAAGGGAAGGGTAGAGGGGGGGGGGAGGGATAGGCTGGAGCAGGGGCGGTGGGGGGGCGGGAGGGGGGGGGCATAAAACGAAAATATGATGCAAAACTTTTTTTTTTTATTTAGCGCAACGAGCTCAAAAAGAAACACAGTTACTCGTTGAGAAAATCACCAATTGAAACAAAGACGATTCACACGATCGGTGCAGAAAACTATGCAACAATCGAACATAGGGCAGTCCGTTCTCATGTACATTCAAAGTCCAAAATGAAGAAAATTAGAGCAAAACATAATTACGCTTAATTTAGGTATATATTACAAGAACGGACAAGTAAATTTCCAACATATATATATATATATATAATATATATATATATATATATATATTAACCGGGTGCTCCAAACCACAGACAGCAAAAAATGCACGAAACCATTCTCCCCCAACTGCACTCCAGCGAGCACAAATCCATGAACGCGATCATAAATATTACCACCATCTGCATAACACACACACACACACACAAATCACACACACACACACGACACGACAACACAACACACACAAACGCACGTATGCAATGAACGCACGCACACAACACATACATGCCGCGCGGCGCGCGCACACACACACACACAACACACACACACACACACACACACACACACACACACACACACACACTCATACACATACAAGGGAACTGTGTATGTTAAGCGCATGTGAGTGCACGTGTGCGTGCGCGCGGCGCTGCGCGCGCGCGCGCGCGTGTGTTGTGTGTGTGGTGTGTGTGGTCTTCAGCGGTACGCGCGCACCCGTGTGTGTGGGTCTACGCATGTGCGGTGAATGTTATATTTGGTGTGTGTGTGTGTGTGTGTGTGTGTGTGTGTGTGTGTGTGTGGTGTGTGTGGTGTGTGAGAGAGAGAAGAGAGACAGACAGACAGACAGACAACAACAGACAGACAGACAGAGACAGGCCGTGCATTTTCCACATTTCCTCTTCACATCTGCTTCTCACCCACTCAACACTTAACGTTGCTCTTCATATCTGCTCTCACCTCCTCGCACTTACGTAACTGCCTTAAGAGGCGGCGTGTAAGTGTCCAGTTTATACAGCAACGCCACGTCAAATATGAAGATTTTACAGATTATTCACTTCGCAACGTAATCATAGTAATTACGTATTCAGTCTATACGGCTTAAGGCACTCATGAAATGAATATCGCAGAATCCAAATTATGAATGTTGTGTGGTGCATGTTATACGTCTGTCTCCGCGCCTACGCATAGTTCTGTAAATCAGCATTTTCAGTAAAAGTCAGATTTTTCAGATTATAAACTGGTCTTAAATCACTGTATGCTTGTGAGGTAGTAGCAGCATTTTCATTTTACGTCTTTTCACAAAAATTATGGGATATTAGAGAGAGAGAGAGAAGAAGAGAGAGAGAGAGAGAGAGAGAGAGAGAACGGTGCGTTTTATATAAATTGCGTGTGTGCGTGCGTGTTTTATATGTGTATGTGCAGTTCGGTGTGTACTATGATAGACGCAAAGACCGCCAACCTCATATTTAAATACATAAACCACTATGTAACAAACAAGAAGTAAGTTTAAACAAGATCAACATCAGAAAAAAACGTCAATCACAGACATGCCCTGATACATGGTAAGTATGCCTCTAACCGGCACACAATAAAACGAAACATGTACCTCTTGATATATTTGGCTTCCCCACATATACATTTTGTTGAAGCATTGTTTTAGTTCTTACAGCATCTAGTTTCAGTAGATAATATGATTAAACGAAATTTCTGTAGTGATACATATTCCGGACTTGCAGATATTGGTTGTCCTTTTGATATAATCAAGACTGTAAAAGTTTCAAAATGAGTTGACTGACGGCGGCGAACGAAGCAAAATTTAGAAATCGAGGTGTTAGTTACCGCCAATGACATTGACAAAACAAAAGCACATGACAAGACACGATGCCATTTTCAACCACTTGGGTCTTCTTTCAGCGAAAAAAAAAATCACATATAACATTTAAGAAGACAGTACAAAAACAGAAGAACGAAAATACTCCCTCTGTAGTTAGTCATGTTGTGGGGAAGAATAGAGCCGCTAGGCGGAAATGACAAGGGGGATTTAAGGAGAGGAAAATGAGGGGGTGGGGGGTGGGGGGGTCGTGGGGGGTTGAGGGGGGGGGGTTGTGGATACTGAAAAGTTGACTATCTGTATTCTTAAAGTAAGAACTAAACTGAAAAGTTGACTATTCATTATCTTAAATAGAACTAAGGTTCTTTGGACTATTTTCAAAAGCAGCCCCCACGCCCTTTTGTTTTAACAAATGAAAGGACTCACTTGTAAAGTGTTGGATATATATAAGTTGCGTGAATACATTCAGTTCTAGTATCCGTTTTTTTTTTTCGCACATTTGTCAGCGAGTTCTTACCCAAGATTCCACAATGTGAAGAATTTCAAAAGAAAGTTAGCAAATTCCTTTACATATCAAGATATGAATAAAATGACTAAATTCCTTTAAAATAAAATGATTGGAATTCAATTTGCAAACCTTTACGGATTGTAAACTGTCATTGAATCTAAAACACTTGAAATCTTGACTGTGGTAAGTCAATAGATATGTCAAGGCCGTTAGTATAAGCTATCAATTCAGCAACAACAATTGATGTGGTATTTTCAAATGACATGTGAAAAAAAAAAAAATTTTTTCTCTATTTTTTCAGTGACGGAATAACATAATAGATCCAGCTTCTGTTATTTTTCTTTTGTTGCTGACCATCTACAGACACTATAAAATGGTTGGGAATATTTGTTTACCACAATGCCATCTCTGCTGAATATGATACGATGATGGTTGATTAGCTATTTTTTCGCAGCAGCGTGATCAAGGGCCGAACTTTGCTCGCCTCCTTTCCCAGTTTGGAATGATATCTGTAAGACGTCTGTGCAGTGTTCATATTCACATCGAGTTCCCTTAATTAAATGTGCAGTAAAGTTATATGAGGGTATTAATTTTTTGTTTTGAGATTTGAGAAGATAAGTGGAAAACTCGTCTTCGTTTTCATTGTCCCTTGCCAGAGGACACCAAAGAGGTCGTGTTTTGTCTTGTATTTGTTTGTCCGTTTTGTCCCGGGGCAATATTTATAATACTCAACCCAAAATGAATACAATTTGTAGACACGATACCCTCCTCATTCTCTTTCTCTCTGTCTCTTCCTCTCTCCCTCCTTCCCTTCTTCTCTCTCTCGCTCTCTCTCTCTCTCTCTAAACGAAAATGATTACATGTTGTGCCTTGCTCTCTCTCTCACTCTCTCCCTCTCTCTCTCTCTCTCTCTCTCTCTCCTCTCTGTGGCTGCCGTGCGTGCGTGCGTGGCGTGTATGTGTGTATTCTAAATTTATGTACGTACTTTGTCCATATTCATTTACTGTTTGTTTTTATACATGCTAATTTTTGTACTTGTAGTACATTTCCATATATTTCCCACACTCAGCCCCCCCCCCCGCCCGCCCACCCCACTATCTCCTTCCTCTTCATTATTATTTCAATTTATTTTTTGTTTGTTTATTATTGTTTGTTGTTTTTTTTTTCATTTTCATTTCTCGAACTATTTTCATTTGATGTTCCAATATTTTGCTTGACCGCTTTGTTTTGTTTGCTTTTCTTACATTATTTCATTTCACTGGCATATTGTATCCCTACTCACGGCGATGACTGGATGTAAAAAAGCACGCCAGTGCTTATTCTGATTATCCTTGTCAATAAAGGAATTTTGTCTGTCTTGTCTTGTCTTGTTCTCTCCTCTCTCTCTCTCCTCTCTCTCCTCCTGAGGCAAATAGACAAATAAAGTGATCGGCAGGAGCAGTCAACAGACACAGAGATGATTTCCTTTATACACAACGACCCACGCTTGATTTCCCTACTTTGTTCCTTCCTAATGTCTAGCTCTCTTACTTCTTTCATCGATACCGTGCCAGCCTTACTAGCCGGGCCAGTGACGGTGGAACATACACTTCGTCCTGCCGACTAGACAGAGCCAGCCTGACTATGTCCGGGCCAGTGACGGGAACATACACTTCGTCCTGCGCGGACTAACAGAGCCACCTGGACTATGCCGGGCCAGTGACGGTTGAACATACACTTCGTCATGCCGATAGACAGCCAGATTCCAATTACACTTCGTCTTCCTAGCCCATGTACTCCTAACCTGTTGTACACAGGTCCACTTGTGAACTCTCAATCTGTGTACCTCCTGGCGTGGTCTTTCCCCTCGAGTCGTCGTCATAGAACTATAAAAAGGCATTCTGGCTCACCGCCACCTCCGCCAGCTCCAACCGGCTTGAGCCGGTTTCGCTGTTGCTCCGCCGGCTTACCCAAAATGCCTATTTTAATTTCCCTCTAATAGTAAAACACTTTAAAAAACATACAAAATTTGTTTTGGATTACCCTTTTTTAACACAAATTTTGAAAACTTTTTGAGACTTTATTTTGCTTTTTATTTCGTTTTTCTTGTTCTTTTTTTAAATTTAACATCATTTTCTTTCAAAACATTCTAAAATGGGGTTCTATCTTTTTTGTAAAATTAAAACCACTGTTTTTAAATTGGGGCTCTCTAAATTTTTTTTTAAAAAACTGAGTTATTTTTTTTAACTTAGAATCCCACCCTTATCCCAGCATGTTTTCCCCCAATGAAACCCAATTTTTGTTTAAATTGTTTCTTTTTTTAAACTATTGCTTTTTCTGCAAACGTAAATCTATAATAAAATAGTGTTGATTTTCCTTAAAACTGCCCAAAAGAAATGTTCAAAAAAAACCCTAAAGTTTATTGCTAGGTTTAAAACTAAATATATGTCATATCTGTCCATAAAAACCCTTCTGTGTGATATGCTTTTTTTCCATTTAATTTTTGGGGGCAAAAAATTTTCTAAAATTATCAAATTTTAAAAACGTTTAAATGTTTGTAAAGGCCCGGGGGAACCAAATATTTTTTTTCCACAACCAGTTCCCCCCCAAATAAAGGAAAATGAGGGGGTTTTTATCATAAATTTTTAACACGCTTTTGGAAACCAAAAGTCTTTTGTTCCATGGGTTTTAAAAACAGAATTTAATTTACCCAGTTTTTGTTTTTTTTCAAAACCCTTTCAAAAACTTTTTTCAGTATTTTAAAAACCCCTTTTAAGGCCCAAATGTTTTAAAAATTAATCCGTTCAGTTCTGTAAGACCTTTTTC
>JAMYXO010002673.1:15000-22810 GCA_033310375.1 Conus canariensis | reverse complement strand
CGATCCTAGTAAGTTCCAGGTCCCGTCTGATGTATAGCGCAGTCTGGACTTTTTTGTTTGATTCACTGACTGTGTAAAGTGGAGGGTAGAAATAATTCTCCAAATTAGGTAGTCTGTGCTTTTCCACATTCAGAGACTGAAGTGCTAGCACAGAGTGGTTTCCCTCCAGAACATGATTTTCAAAAGACAATGAATTACTGGGAAGTGATCTGGCATTCCATTGAAATATTTTGAAACAATCATTTTGCTTAGCTTTCATGGCAGACTGCAAGTTGTAACATAACTGCTGTTATGCAAATTATAGGCTTTCGCGGCACATTCTCTACCAAACAAGATTGATTGATATTGAGAGTGACCTGTTACAGTAGTAATAAATACAAAATAGCCCACATTGGGGAACATCTTCTTAACAAATAAACTATACATTCAAAGAAAACACGAAAAGACCAATGTTATAAAAACAATAAACCAATGTCTGAATAGCGCACTACTAAGTATACTGACTATGAGAACGATGAAGGCTATGAACACTCGTTATTCAGGGAACTTGTATGTCTCAAAAGTGCAGGTCTGACCTCAATTAACACTTGCAATGATGAATGTGGTGTGCCTTCACAAAACAGAATATCCAGGTATATCTAACACACACGCCAACATAATATATACATTTATACACAGGCATACATACAGCCACACACAGAGACACGCGCGCGCGCGCACACACACACACACACACACACACACACACACACACACACACACACACACACACACACACACACACACACACACATACCAGATTTTTCTTGCATCGTATAACACAACATTTATTGAGAATGATGATGTTAATTTATTTTATTCTAATTTCAGCAAAATCATACTTTTAGCAGCCGAGCATTCTATCCCTAAATGTAAATGTAAAAAGATTGGTAAATATGTGGGTAATGTATGGTGGACGGAAGAATGTAGACTAGCTGTTAAATCAAAGCAAATAAGTTACAAGGCTTGGTTACGAAATAAGACAGACGAAATTTTTTTCTTTATGAAGCAAGAAAAGAACAAATGTAATAAAATTATTGCTCAAGCTTAAAAGAAATACTGGGCAGAATTTTGTGAGACCGAAGTAAAAGAATCGAAGGATATGTTTAAAGTTTGAAAAAAAGTAAAACAAATGAAAAATTGTTACAAAACACAAGCTTACCCTGTAAAATTAACAAAAGAATTTCCAAGCACAATGGATAAGGTGGAAGCTTTCTCCCATTTCTTTTCGGAAAATAGTCGAGCTGTAAATCTTCCAGCAGAAATCAAGTACCATAGACATAAAAAGGAACAAAAAGAACAATATAAGAGTCCTATACCAGACAATAATAACTACTTAAATTCTCCATTACAATCATCAGAACTTCTTGAAGCGATAGAATCCATTACATCTTATGATTCAGCAGTGGGCCTAGATGGTATTTCTTACGAGCATCTTCGTCACTTGCCTTGTTCGTGGAAAATATTACTACATTCGTTGTTCCAAAAATGTTGGACGTACGGCACTATTCCTACAATCTGGAAAAGTTCAGTGGTAGTACCAGTACCAAAAGAAGGTAAAACGAGAACATCTGTAAATAGCTATAGACCCATTGCTTTAACATCCCATGTTGGTAAACTTCTTGAAAAAGTTGTACAAACACGTTTATTATATTATTGTGAAAAAAAATGACATTATTCCAGTCCAGCAAGCTGGATTCAGAAAAGGGCGTTGCACAACTAATCATTTAGTGAAACTAACTTCTCATATAAAAAAGCAATTTTCACGCAGAAAAAGTACATTAGCTACATTCTTTGATGTAAAGAAAGCATATGACCGTGTTTGGCATGCTCGATTATTGTATAAACTGAAAAATATTGGTATTTCCGGGAATATGTATGATTATATAAAAAACTTTGTAGAAGGAAGAAATACATGTACACGAATTGGAAAAAACATATTCATCATTCAGGAAAATAGATATGGGCATTCCTCAGGGATCTGTTATTGCACCTTTATTATTTACGATCCTTATACATGATCTCCCAAAGGCATTGTCAAAAGCCACCAATGTAGTGCAGTATGCAGATGATATTGCCATTTGGATTAATACTTCATTAAGGAAGCACTCGAATAAAAGGGCAGTAAAATTTGTACAGACAGTGTATCACGGAGAATTGGACAGATTGTCTGCTTACATGAAAGAGAACGGTCTTGAATTATCTGGTGAAAAAACTTGTTTAATGCTTTTTAATAATGGCGAAAACCCAAACGCTCTGCCCAACCTTATTCTTGACGACAATGTTCTACAATATAAGCAAACAGTCAAATTCTTAGGAGTGTTTTTTAACACCAAAGCTGAACTGGAAAAAGCATATTGGAAATGTGATAGATAAAGCTAGGAAAAGATTAAATTTGCTCAAAATTATATGTTGTCAACCATGGGATCAAGACTGTACTGCACGTTTACATTTATATACATCGTTAGTCCGATCAAAATTAATATATGGACAGGAAGTATACTTCTCTGCATCTAACTACCTTTTAAAGAAACTGCAAAGCTTAGATAGTAAAGCTTTAAAATTAGCTTTGGGTGTTCCAGTGCACACAAACACAATGAAATGCTATAAGGAGACAAACATTTTACCTCTTAATGAACAACGAACGTTGGATGTGTCCAAATACGTTGTAAGAGGCCTATCTGTAAAAAACTATGCTACTGATAAAATTAAAGGTGCTGGTAGTACAATGGAATGTATATTGCAGTTTAAAGGTCTAAGATCATCTTGCGATGAAAAGACGTTAAATAAAACTACTGAACTGAACTGAACTTTGAGATGGGACTATCCAAGTAGCTTGTTTCATTAATTTCTTCTGTGTCTGTTTCATCGCAAACATCAATTTCCAACAAACGTTTGAAAAGCTGGTACCACTCTTTGGTAGAAATGCTATTGTGTATATGAGTCTTTATAGAAATACTATGACCGTTTTTTCCAAATTCCTTCTGGTTAATTAAATCTTCGAGTAACTATTGTTTATGTGCACTGTTTCCTTTCTCTGCAACATATGTTTTTGTATTCTCGTCGAGCCTCACAATATTTTACGCGATCTTTACTGTCAAGGGCTCTGTGAAACACTCCTAAAAGTTTTCTCGTGTTTGTTTTGGTCATTCTACATTCTCGATTAAAGCATGAGTCATTCCTTCCACCTGGGTTTATTCTTATTTTCTTTTTCATACATTCTGCTTTCTTTATAATACAATCATCAATCATACATAAAGCTACATTAATATCTTAGTCTATGAAACTAATAGCTGTTTTCAGTATTTGCAGAGTATCATCATGGTTCATCAGACTACGAAAAATGCGTGCATTATTATCATTCCATTTGAATTTCTCAAAATACTGAGCCTCCTTGTACTTATTCACAACAGGACCGACAGTTTGTGAAGTGCCAAGGTGCATTTCCAGAGGAAGATGGTCAAACTCAGTGTGGTCGGTTACATACAAATGCATCGATGATTCTACGTATATACAAATCAGAGGACATCAAAAATAATACACACACCATTTATCATACACAATTCAAACGTTGTACACATATTTAAAAGAAAGTTTCCATACTTATTGAGTACACTGTCTTCAGAGCACCTGTTACCAAAGCATGAAGAACTCTTGACTTGAGAAAAACAAACATACCCTTCATCAGAGAGCTCTGGACCCACATTTGCTGTTCTAGCGTTTAAGTCTCCGTTTAGTAATAGAAAAACATCAGGAAATTCCACAATTTCATCAGCAATAATATTTTTTCAAGCATAGTGATGCCATTATCTTTACCAAAAGAGGGATAGAATGGTGAATTTTCCGAGGATTGATAGGCACATCATCAAACGTCATCGTATTATCACATTCACTATCTATTTCTTGTATATATTTCAATAGTTCATTTTTTGTTAGATAAATTATCCCCCCCCCCCCCCCCCGGATCTTTTCCCTTGCACTATAAACTGGATCGCTGGTTCACAGAAGATTTTGTAATTTTCAAATGCAGAAGAGAAAAGATTTTCAACAAACGTTTCAACGAGACAAATGAAATCAAGCAACAAAATATATCATCAGTAAAACTGTGGTCCTTTAACTTCGACAATATGCGTTTATATTCCAATGTAAAAACGACACGCAAATTTTAGAATCAAATGCACCATTCGCTCCACAGTCACTCTCACGCACACATTGTATGTTTACCAGTTTTCTCATTGGTTCATTATTTTTGTTTTCACAACAACAATCATCATCCTGAAAATTTTGATTTATATGGGAATGAACTGGCATACAAAAACCATCACTTCCATCTTTCTCACTACACTTATTCAAATATATAGTAGGGCTGATTTTAATTTTTTCAGAAAGGTCACTCAGTGGTGAAACATCTTCCGGAAAGCTGTCTCCAGACCCTTCTCAAAGTCTACAATCATATCTGGACCACAGGGTGCTTTCCGCCCTCCTGGCGGAAAGCCCTGATCATCCCACTTCCTAAGCCTGGAAAGGACCTTACCAACCCTTCGAACTATCGTCCAATAGCTCTGACCAGCTGCCTCTGTAAGCTGATGGAAAAGATGGTCAACTCCCGTGTGATGTGGAAGCTGGAAACCGATGGCCTTCTAGCCAGTGAACAGTGCGTGTTCCGGAAGTCCCACTCGGCAGCTGATCATTTAGTCCGTCTGGAAACCACCATCCGCAGCGCCTTTGTCAATAAACAGCATGTGGTCGCTATCTTTTTTTTTTTACCTAAAAAAAGCGTATGACACCACCTGGAAATCAGGAATCCTTATGGATATGCACAGACTTGGTTTTCGTGGTCATCTGCCTCTATCCAAAACTTTCTGGCTGATCGGCATTTCCGGGTGTGTATTGGCACCACGCTCTCTTACATCCATAGGCAGGAGTTGGGTGTACCTCAAGGGAGCATCCTTTCTCCTACCCTTTTTAGCATCAAAATCAACGACATCGTGAAATCGGTAAACCAGAGTTCTGAGTCCTCTCTGTTCGTTGACGACTTCGCGCTGTATGCAGTTGGAGCTTCTTACGCCAACTCCAACTTTGTGTCAACAAGATCCAACAGTGGGCCAAGGAAAACGGGTCTACCTTCTCAAGTACCAAAGCTCAGTCAATCCATTTCCACAATTTTCGTCAATTTTTTGCTGATCCTGAAATTCGTCTGGACAAGTCAACCATTCCAGCTGTATAAGAAGCCAAATTTCTGGGTGTTATATTTTTAATCAAAAACTGGACTTGAAAAGTCATATCCAACACATAAAAACTGCATGTCAGAAAGCACTGAACATTCTGCGAGTTTTGGGGCACACAGATTGGGGCGCTGACAGGAAAACTCTCATCCATCTTTACAGGGCTCTGATCCGCTCCAAACTGGACAATGGGTGTGTAGTGTATGGCTCTGCCAGACCGTCCTACCTGAAAAGTCTAGACCCTATCCACCATCAAGGACTTTGATTGTGTCTGGGTGCGTTCCGCACCACTCCTGTTTATAGCTTGTATGCCGAGGCAGGAGAACCATCCCTCTCAAATCGCCGACTATAACTTGCCTTGAATTACTGTCTGAGTCTCTCGTCTTAACCTAAAAATCCTGTGTATGACTGTTTTTGAACCCAAATTCCAAAAGAAATTCGAAGACCATCCCAGTTCCATTCCATCCTTGGGGATTCGTATTCTTCCCCATCTGAGCAAAGCAGGTATAGACCTTGGAGTAGTTAATGATTTCTCCAAGTTTCCTGACGACCCTCCATGGACTTTCTTCACACCAGAGATCCGATTTGATTTAGCCTCATACCAGAAAGATTCCACTAGATCCTTGGCATACAAGTCCCTTTTTGCTGAACTGTGTTCCAAGTTTCCATCTTTCAAAAGAATTTTTACTGACGGTTCCAAATATGAGGAGGGAGTTGCCTCTGCTGTGTTTTGTGCAGTAGACCCCACTCAGAGATGTACCGTACACATTCCCACCGACAGCTCCATCTACACTGCTGAGCTGACAGCCTTGGTCCTGGCACTTCAGATGGTCTCCAAATCGAAACAGAAAGATTTCCTTATTTTGTCAGACTCTCTTTCTGCTTTGGAGGCCATTGCCGGCTGTAATCTTAAGCACCCTCAACTGCTGAAAGTTTTTTTTAACAGTACACCTCCCTAAAATCAAACGGACACAACATAGTGTTTGCTTGGGTTCCCAGCCATGTGGGCATTCGAGGCAATGAAATGGTTGACCAGCTTGCCAAGAACGCCACAAGGCAAAAGTTGATCACGTTTAATGTTCCTCACACTGATCTGAAACCCAAAACACAGGCCTATGTCAGAGACCTCTGGCAAGAGGAATGGCCCGTTGCAGACGGCTAACAAACTGTTTAAAATCCGTCCAAACCTCAACAAGATTTTACCATGTTCCAGAGGCGGCCGTAAAGAAGAAACAGTCCAGTGCCACTTACACACAGGCCCTCGTTTTATACCCATTCTTATCTTTTACAAGGTGAAGAAGCTCCGTGGTGTATTCCATGTCATGTTCCACTCACAGTGAAACATATTCTTTTAGATTGTTGGGACTTGCACAATGTGAGACATAAACACTTTACAACAGAGTCCATGAAAACCCTGTTCAGAGGTGTCCCACCTGACATGATCTTTGAGTTTCTGAAAGGGATTAACATTTTTCATCTGATTTGAGATTTTACGGAAGAAAGATTTTAAATAAAGTTTCTGGTGCGTTTTTAGAAGATGTATTTTAAAGAGATGTGTGAACGTGTGTTTTTTTTTTCTGAGATGACTTGTGAGTTGATTTTAACGTGGTGACAGTCCTGATATGACCCTTTGCGGTCGGCTGGGCTATAAGCAACATTACCTTAACTTACAACACAGTAATGGGTGGATTGCACACCATTGTCCACAGTGCTTGACTGTACGAGGGCTTCCTCCTCTCAGCCACTGCATTGTGAAAATTGAGTTTACTCGCTCAACCAGGCAAACCTTTGTCAATAAATTGAGCAGCTGAGACCTTGAGGGCAGAGATGGCTGGGTATAATATTAATTCTTGTCACCAGTGGTCAGCAGTTTGCTACTCAGACTGTTTTCATACCAAAACATACCAAAAGCAAACAAAAAGGTGTGTGTGTGTGTGTGTGTGTGTGTGTGTGTGTGTGTGTGTGTGTGTGTGTGTGTGTGATTTAGTAAGTTTATATTTTTGTCTGGAGGAAGAGCATGAAACATCGCAAGGTTGATGTTCTGCTGTTGGATAGTCATGATGAGCTGAACCTGATCGAATGATGGATGAGAGAATGAATGAATCTGATGAAAAAGTTACATTAGTACTTAAGGTTTTTTTTTAAACAACACCACCACCACTATCAACGCTTCCACCACCACCACCACCACCAATATAATGATAATTATAGTAATAATAATATAATGTTGATAATAGTAATAATAACAATATCAAAATTATTATTAACATTATCATAACAATGATGATAATAATAATTATAACAATAATAATAATACTAATGATAATGATAATGATGACGATGATCGTGATGATTATGATGATGATGATGATGATGATGATGATGATGATGATGATTATCATCATCATCATCATAATCATAATCGTCACAACTACAACAACAATATCCCACACCCACAGCTGGAGGGTCAAGGGAAGCAAGATGTTTCAACTGGGTGAAGAGAGTCAGGTGCTCTTTACTTTGTCACTTCATGGTTGGACCCAGTA
>JAMYXO010002673.1:0-7500 GCA_033310375.1 Conus canariensis | reverse complement strand
AATTTGATATCTTTAAACACAACGGGTGACAAAACAAATCATTGGACCAGACTTTTAACAATTTGATATCTTGTTAAACACAACCGGTGACAAAACAAATCGTTGGACCAGACTTTTAACAACTTGATATCTTTAAACACAACCGGTGACAAAACAAATCGTTGGACCAGACTTTTAACAACTTGATATCTTTAAACACAACTGGTGACAAAACAAAGCGTTGGACCAGACTTTTAACAACTTGATATCCTTAAACACAACAGGTGACAAACAAATCGCAAAGTCAAGAATCAGGCAATTCTAAAAGCAAATGTGAACAAACAGTGCATTTAAACAAACAAAAAAGCGAGCTAACAAGCAAACTGACAGAAAAGCCTCACATGCAAAAGAAAATAGCGTTCATTTGGAACAATACAAAACGAACAATGGAAGAAAGAGAGATACACAAACAACAAATTGCTATCTATTTCATCTTTTGTAACACAGAAAAGTAGTGGTCCGTAATTATTAAAGATAGAAAGAGAAAGAAGCAGATGGGCACAGCTCACAAGTGAACAAAAGAAAACGTCTAAGCCATTCGTGCTCAGAAAATATAGATTACCAAAAATGAAAGATATAATGAAACAAAAATAAAGATATAATGAAACAAAAATAAAGATATAATGAAACAAAAATAAAAATATAATGAAACGAAACAGAACAATAAACGATACCCCCCTCCTATTCCCCCAATCCCCCGTGCCCCTGCCTGACACCTAGAAGTGGACATAATGAAACATCCACCCACCGGGCCTAAGAGAGGTTTACACACACACACACACACACACACACACACACACACACACACACACACACACACACACAGGGGGAAGGAGTGGAAAGTAGCGGGGGGGGGGGGGGGGGATGCTACGGGTGGTGTGGTAGTGTGTGTATTACTGTCTGACTCTCACTTTCAAAAGTTTGGATGTATTGATTATTCCCTACACCCGCCACACCACACCACACAAAGATGGACGGCCATGCAACACGCAAACTAAGTTTTCTTTCTTTTATATGCTGCCTGAACCATCAGGACATTAGTACCACATATCACCATAAATCATGAATATAAGTCAGCAGGAAGAAAACAATGCACGCCACCACACAGCGAGCAGATCATCATAACAAATTAGCTAAGATATGTAATAAGCACAGGGAACTATAACCGTCGCTCTCAGTGACACAATATTCACAAAAACTGTCACAGCAAATTTTTTTTTCTGGTATAGACCTCGCTGGCACCGTCATTAGTGCCCTAATAGACACAGTGCACATACTTGGCTGCACCGAGCCCAAGTCACAGTCTATAGCACCAACCAGGATACTCACACGGCAAGCAGAGCCGCTCAAGAATACAGTTCCAAGTGGTGTCCCACAGGACACACCCACACAGAAGAAAATCACGTTGGATAACCGACCTGGCGGTCAGCCTCTCCACGTCACCATAATGAAGAATCCCGAGGCCCTTTACTATACAGGTAAATTATTGACCTGTCGCCTTTACTATACAGGTAAATTATTGACCTGTCTGTCAGCCTTTTCACGTCAGCAAGACGGAGACAGCAGCCAGGGCACGGACTGCACCCCACACCCAATGGCAACCAGTTCCTGCCGGGCCAGAGTCAGGGTCTCAACGACACCTGTGAAACTGTATAACTACATTGATTACCTAGCCTACTACCTACACATCTATCGTTCTTGTATTGTCACTGACAGTCACTCTTCACATAATGCATTTCACGAGGGTTTGGAGGAAAATACCCATGATAGAATCTACTACATTTCAATAAAATGTGTGCATTACAATAGACAGTCCTCAGCACCATGAATGATTACGTTGAAGAATACAACAAAGATTCCCTCACGTAACCCTTTTAGACGTACCAACAATACAATTATTGCAGATAAAGGAACGATTTCTGTTTGTTCCTTTGCATCACCTTGATGATCGGCCTTTACAAGAAAAGAATGTTTTTATTTCTCCCCATTATTATCACTTGACGTGTCCACAACAAGGATCAGAATACATTTCCCAATAATTCATACATAATAATTTTCATTCCTCACTTCCAGAGCTCATCAACACTCATACCATTTTTATACTTTAGGGAAAAGATAAACAACGGTTTCTTTTTCAATAATACATTGATTTGATTTGATCACTTTCCCCCGTTCACGTATAAATATACATATTTTCTCTTCTATCCACTTACTCCATTTTTCTCATCCACCTCTCGACTCACACATTCACTAAGAACAACTTCCTTCAGTCACCCAAGTTCTGGTCAGGTTTTGTCAATCACAAGATCAATCAAGGGAACAATCAAATATTTTAGGAATTCACTAAGAACTGGCAATCTCATGACCACATGTAGGAAAACCCAACGAGGAAAGGAAGAAGAAAAACGAGAAGGAGAAGAAGAATAAGGAAGAGAAGAAGAAGAAGAAGAAGAAGAAGAAGAAGAAGAAGAAGAAGAAACAACAACAACAACAACAACAAGAGGAAGTGGAAGAAGAAGCAGAAGGAGAACTGATGACTGGAGGTGGACGTGTAGAAAGGGTGAGACTATCTGTGAGCAAGATTAACGCTGAAAGTGTACAAGAGGAGACCGGGTATGTTAGTGTGAAACTTGCGGAAAGATAACTTAGGGATTCACGGAACTTCCAGGTCATGGTTGCATTGAGGGGATGTATCTGATGAATGTAGGTATTCTCTGTGCTGAAAGGAAATGTCATTTAAAAAATAGTTATGACAGTTTGAGAAAAACTATCCATCGAAGATTGCCGGTTGTGGAGAAAGACCATTCAGACGGGTTACAACGGGAAATTCTACTGGATATGGAAATGTGTATGTGAAAGGTGTTCTTGATATGTCGATAAAGATGTGAACTGCTGTCACATTGTGGATGTGTCATTTATGAAATTATAGAGTGGAATTATAAATCTATTTGAGTTTGTTGTGGAGTCAGATAGTACTTGTTGTCATATGGAGCTAAGATGCTATTGCGAGGATCTAGTTTGTTTAAAAAGAAAGCTGTGAATTGTGCGTATGCGTTGACCCGACCCATAACATCATACCTTGCGTTTCTAAGTGAACCGTACTCACTGGTCAAACAGTGTCAGAACCTGATCTGCAGAACTGATAAACAAGAAAGACAGACAACTGATGCTGGACAAGGATTACTGACGTGGACAACGGTTACCTTTTTTTAAGTATTCTCTCTGTCTCTCTCTGTCTCTGTCTTTGTCTCTGTCTCTGTCCCTGTGTGTGTGTGTGTGTGTGTGTGTGTGTGTGTGTCGTGTAGTGTGTGTGCGTGCGCTAAATTCGTTTCCTTTATCGTATAAGGGCAGACAGTTGACAATTGAGTCGGTGGGAATATGAAAATCAAGTAACGATTAAAAGTGGCAATGGCTGCAGGACCAGTAGGTCTTTTGCTAAATTTAAGTGTTGACTGTTAACCATTAGTGAATAGGTTTCTGTGCCACTGATCACGGCAAACAATACAAAGGCGGTCTTGGCATTAACAAAGACACTAGACACACTGAAAGGCGATACCAGAACAATCTACGGCTACTTTCAGAACTCAGTTATTTCAGTAACAGAAGAATGGGAGTCCAGATCGTTTTAAAAGGGATTTGGTGGGATCAATACGAACCATTTAAAATAGCCTCCGACGTTATCTGGAAAATAGGCAATCCTACTGTGTTTGTACTTGGAACGTTTGGAAATGTCCTGATAATTCTAATATTGCTTCGTCTCCCTGCATCCACAACAACTGTTTTCTTCCATATTATGGTCTGGTCTGACCAGCTTTTGTTGATAATTAGTCCGTTGAACACATTGCTACACATAGAGTTCAATGTGTCATATTTTAAAATGCTTGGTTCCTGGCAATGCAAAATTAACAGAATGATGGTGTACACCACCGCAGCTTTATCTCCATGGATGCTAGTGGCTCTCACCATGCTCAGAGCAACTTCTGTGCTGTGGCCACTTCCTGTCAATGCTGTGTGGACGAAGGAGGTGTCACGGGTAACTGCTGGCATGTTGACATTTCTTATCATTCTGATGAACTGTCATGTTCTGTATGGATTTGATATAGGAGCTTGTGAAGAGACATGCTGTAATGATGCCATATCAGAAATATACGTGTGGTTTTTTGATACAGTTTGGCCCTGGATAGACATGATTCAATGTTCTTTAGTACCTTTCGTTTTGTTGTTGATCAGCAACAGTGTTCTTATCTGGTCACTTGTAAGAACTGTCAGAACTGGCAAATGTCTTCCCATTGAACAAACCATAAAGGATTCTGCACAACAGAAAGTGACTTCACTGACTGTGACCTTGATTGCAACAACTATCTTTTTCTTTCTTCTGACAGCACCAGTCCTAATATGTATGATCACACGTGATCATGTTGACTGGAACGACCCGATTCAGAGAGGACAATATGAAGTCTTCGACGCAGCCAGCCACATCCTGTGGTACTCCAATAGTGCAAAAAACTTCTACTTGTTTTGTCTCATGGGTAGCAGGTTCAGAGCAGTTTCGAAAAAGAAGAATATAAATTTGGGGGAAGTTAGACTCGATGCAGCAGACTCGCGTGTTTCCAGCTGTCTCAGAACCTTTCCTGTACACACTGATGTTGCACTGCCCATCTAAATTTGGCTTCTTATATCCACTGCCTACTTTACTGCTGAAATAATGCATTGATGGTAAGGACCCAAAACAAAAAGCATCACCATTAGAGGGGGGGGGGGGGGGGGGGGGGGAGGGGGGTACGATGGCTTTCTAGTTTAACACCTTGAAAATAATATAAAGAAATACAGAATCCTGTCAAAGATGTTTTTTTTACATCAAAGCCTAATATGACGAATAGTAAATTCTATGTTCCTTCGCACTTTTTTCTTGACAGATGTGTAAATTCATTCCATAGGTAGGAATATGTATGCACTTCCACAACAATTGATCAACAGTGTCTCTAATCGTACTACAGAAACCACATTTATCATCAGTACACACTTCAGTGTCTTTAAAGTAATATTTGTATAGTCAGTCGGGGCAAAGAGAACATCCTAAGCGAAAATCCTAATTACACACTTCAGCTGAATTCTACCAAGAGGAAAGAAGGCCAAAAGGATTAAGTATTTTCAGTTATGTGATACAAACCGCTTTCAGTGCAAAATATAACTGCACTATTGTGTTATGATGGTTCGACTACAACTTTGTCAAAGGCCTCTTCGACCCACACCATGGAGCAAAAGGCCCAAACAGTTGGGGCAAAGCACCCTACGGGCTTTTTACCCCGCACGTACTCAGCTTTTTACCCCACGCATTCAATCTGGCCAAATGGTTGCAGTAAAATAACAGTTGAACCATCAGAATGAGCTGAATCGAACTTTAGTAAAATCTGTCGAAGGTTTTAAAGCAAGTTTAAACAGCCCTTCCCAATATCAGCTTAATATACAGAAATCACATTAATTGATTATTTGCACAAAAAGAGAAGTGGACTTTGATCCAAGAAACGTAGTGAAATGGCATACTCTGCTATAACAATGTAGCCATTAGTCAGTCAGAATACGCTGATTGTGACTGGTCATAATGAATTCATCAGCGGTTCAGAATACGTTGGTATTGATCACATTGCATCTATTAACGACTGACTCTCTATAAGGAGTCATTATCAGAGTATGCTGATACGCAGTTCGGACACAGGAAGATGCAACACCAGGGATGCAACCTCATGTGTCCAATTCTTGCAGATCTGACTGTCAACTCAAATTTTCCAAGACAGCTGATTCATGTGTGGGCAGTGAACCCCACTGCAGTAGGCAGGCTTGTTCCTTGCTGCTGTAACAAACTGAGATCTGGGTCGTGCTTCAAGAAATCCTGCAGCCAGACCTTCCTGGAAGTCCGGTTCTGTACTTCAGCGATGCTACATACCCATCTGCCCATTTACATCAAAAGCAAGACGATGGACAGCTGTCGCTGTGAGTCCATACAGTCTCCTCTCCATGGAATGGACATGGTCAGGGATCTTCCTTTCCACCTGCTGAGGAACTGTGCAACTCTCCAGCTTTGGCAGACGGTTCCTACTAGGATTCCATTGTCTTTCAGTAAACCTGCACTGCAGCTTCCAATCTATGTACTCCAAATTTCCCACACACATCCTCTCCCTTCTTTTCTAGTTCATTTTCCTTTGGATGACGGAAAATCATTTCTGTGAGAAAGGGAAAAAGATATACACATGTCATTTAATGCAAAGTTGTAGTTTACTGAATGCAAAAATAATGTGTGGTTCAGTTATTCTATCGTTCTCACTCTATCCCCCAAATTCCAGTGTGTGTGTGTGTGTGTGTGTGTGTGTGTGTGTGTGTGTGTGTGTGTGTGTGTGTGTGTGTGGTTTTTTCTTCAATTTAACGTCTTTTCTCTAAATGTGATATTAGACAAGGTGTGTGTGTGTTTGTGTGTGTGTGTGTGTGTGTGTGTGTGTGGGTGTGGGTGTGTGTGTTTGAGTGTGTGCGTGCAGCGTGCGTACGTGAGTGCGCGCCCGCGTGCGTGCGTGTGCGTGTGTGCGTGTATGTGTGATAAGAAGAAACTCTAAGTAAGAATTCAACTGCAAAAAAAACAAAACAAAAAAAAACAAAAAACACACACATCAAAAGCAAAAAACAAACAAATGTGTGTGTGTGTGTGTGTGTGTGTGTGTGTGTGTGTGTGTGTGTGTGTGTGTGTGGTGTTGCAGTGGCTGACTTACTGGGTGAAGGGTAGTGAAGGCATGGTGTCTTCAGTACTTGATGACCAAAGCTCAGCGCGCAACTCAACTTCAGTCCTCCAGCGTTGAAATAAAAAGCAATAAGACAGTGTCTACGGCGACCCCCACACTACAAGCCACGATTCATGCTATCCTGAGAGAGAGAGAGAGAGAGAGAGAGAGAGAGAGAGAGAGAGAGAGAGAGAGAGAGAGAGGAATGGCTAATGGTATGTAAATTCATTAATATCAGTGTATAAATAACATCATATTTGGGAAAGGAGAGGAGTGGGGGAGGAGGGGGTACAGACTGATGGGAGTAAGAGTGGAGGAAGAGGAGGGAAGGGTTAGTCAATTAGTTATTTGTGTAAGTCTTTTCATCGTGTCGATGATATTAGACTTGCATCAAAAACAGCAACACTTTGTTAATTTTTTTTTTAACATCATAACTTATTTTCAAATGGGGAGAAACAAAAAGAAGAAGGAAGAGAGAGAGAGAGAGAGAGAGAGAGAGAGAGAGAGAGAGAGAGAGAGAGAGAGAGAGGTGGGGGAGACAGAGACAGAGACACAGAGAGAGAGAGAGAGAGAGAGAGGAGAGAGAGAGAGAGAGAGAGAGAGAGAGTTACAAGGAACTAGCGACAGGACTACATAACAAATAATTAGCTCATCTACATATTGAAAGGTTGAAAAGATTAAACTGATCCCAAAA
>JAMYXO010002672.1:17500-22816 GCA_033310375.1 Conus canariensis | reverse complement strand
TACTTACATCCTTGAGTCATGGTGAACAATCAGACATTCTCCAGTACACTAATGATAACTGTGTGTACATTATAGCCAGTGAAAATTCAAGAATTTGACAGAAGGTTACATGTTCACCGATCGCCTCTGTCCGCCATCTTGGTCAAGAGAGAGATCAGAGAGATATACACAAATACAGAGAGGTGAGAGAGAGAGTCAGAGAGACAGCGATACACAAATACAGAGAGAGAGAGAGAGAGGAGAGAGAGAGTCAGAGAGATAGAGATACACAATACACAGAGAGAGAAGAAGAGAGAGAGAGAGATGCACAATTACAGGAGAGAGAGAGACAGAGATTACACAAATACAGAGAGAGAGAGAGAGAGTAAGAGGTTCGAGATACACAATTACCGAGACAGAGAGACAGAGAGCCACAATTACAGAGACGAGAGACAGTGATACACAAATTCACAGGAGAGAGAGAGAAGACAGAGATACACAAATACAGAGAGAGGTGAGGGAGAGTGTAGTGAGATATACACAAAAATACGGAGGAGAGAGAGAGAGTCAGAGAGACAGAGATACACAGAGAGAGAGAGAGAGAGAGAGATGAGAGATGAGAGAGATGAGGAGTCAGAGAGAGATAGAGATACACAAATAAATACAGGAGAGAGAGAGAGACAGAGATGCACAAAATACAGCTCTAGAGAGACAGAGATACACAAATTCAGAGAAGAGAGAGAGTGAGAGAGAGAGATGAGAGGAGTATAAGAGAGATAGAGTTACACAAATCCAGAGGACGGAGAGACAGAGATACACAAATTACAGAGAGAGTGACACGAGATACCACAAATACAGAGAGAGAGAGAGAGATACAAATACAAAGAGAGGTAGAGAGAGAGAGACGATGAGAGAGAGAGAGAGAGAGAGAGTCAGAGATATTGGAGATACACAAATAGAGAGAAGAGGGAGAGTCAGAGAGACACAAATACAGAGAGAGAGACAGACAGAGAGAGAGAGAGAGACAGACAGACAGACAGACAGACAGAGACAGAGACAGAGACAGAGAGATACACAAATACAGAGCGAGAGAGAGTCAGAGAGACAGAGATACTCAAATACAGAGAGAGAGAGAGAGGAGAGAGAGAGAGAGAGAGGAGAGAGAGAGTCAAAGAGATAGAGACACAAAATACGGAGAAAGAGGGAGAGAGAGAGAGTCGGAGAGGGAGACTGAGAGAGGGAGAGAGAGAGAGAGCAGATAGACAGACAGACAGAGAGAATTGATTCCTACAGTGTATGTTTCTATACTAAAACAGGCATGGGCCCAACAGTCAAACTAAAGTTCCTTGTGGCACCCTCTCTTCTAGCACATCATGCATAGAGGAGGTCTCTCTAGCCACGTGTTCTAGCACATCATGCATAGAGGAGGTCTCTCTAGCCACGTGTTCTAGCACATCAAGCACAGAGGAGGTCTCTCTAGCCACGTGTTCTAGCACATCATGCACAGAGGAGGTCTCACTAGCCACGTGTTCTTCTAGCACATCATGCACAGGGGAGGTCTCACTAGCTACGTGTTCTTCTAGCACATCATGCACAGAGGAGGTCTCTCTAGCTACGTGTTCTTCTAGCACATCATGCACAGAGGAGGTCTCTCTAGCTACGTGTTCTTCTAGCATATCATGCACAGGGGAGGTCTCACTAGGCACGTGTTCTTCTAGCACATCATGCACAGAGGAGGTCTCTCTAGCCACGTGTTCTAGCACATCATGCACAGAGGAGGTCTCACTAGCCACGTGGTCTTCTAGCACATCATGCACAGGGAGGTCTCTCTAGCTACGTGTTCTTCTAGCACATCATGCACAGAGGTCTCACTAGCCACGCGTTCTTCTAGCACATCATGCATAGAGGAGGTCTCACTAGCCACGTGTTCTTCTAGTACATCATGCACAGAGGAGGTCTCTCTAGCCACGTGTTCTTCTAGCACATCATGCACAGAGGAGGTCTCACTAGCCGCGTGTTCTTCTAGCACATCATGCACTGAGGAGGTCTCACTAGCCACGTGTTCTAGCACATCATGCACAGAGGAGGTCTCACTAGCCACGTGTCCTTCTAGCACATCATGCACAGAGGAGGTCTCTCTAGCCACGTGTTCTTCTAGCACATCATGCACAGAGGAGGTCTCACTAGCCACGTGTTCTTCTAGAACATCTTGCACAGAGGAGGTCTCACTAGCCACGTGTTCTTCTAGCACATCATGCACAAAGGAGGTCTCTCTAGCACGTGTTCTTCTAGCACATCTTGCACAGAGGAGGTCTCACTAGCCACGTGTTCTTCTAGCACATCATGCACAGAGGAGGTCTCACTAGCCACGTGTTCTTCTAGCACATCATGCACAGAGGAATTCTCTCCAGCCACGTGTTCTTCTAGCACATCATGCACAGAGGAGGTCTCTCTAGCCATGTGTTCTAGCACATCATGCACAGAGGAGGTCTCACTAGCCACGTGTTCTCAGTTCTTCGCGCTTTGAGACTGTGTATGTGCTGGGCGAATGGGTGCCGAAAGGAACAGTGCTTTGAAGTTTTGGGCAAGTGTATTGCTTCACCAGCCGCCGTGGCGAAGTGGTCAGCGTTGCCGATTCCCGGATGGGAGGTCGTGGGTTCGATTCCTATCAGAGTCATGTGGGATTTTTTCTGCCCTGACCGGCTCCTTCCCAAAGGTGAGTTTTCTACGGACTCAGTTGGGAAGACAGACCACACAGTCGAGTTTCATCCACTGAATGGATGCGTCTATGAGAGTGTTGCTCCGATTTCTGACAAACGCTACAGGTGTCTGTATCTCTCGGGCCTGATTGACGCCGAGATATATTATGAAAGTAAGCGTAGACTACAGCCCTGTCATGCAGTCTCAGACCGGATGGAAAACTGTTGCATCATCTTCATCAT
This sequence comes from Conus canariensis, assembly GCA_033310375.1. NCBI lineage: Eukaryota > Metazoa > Mollusca > Gastropoda > Neogastropoda > Conidae > Conus > Conus canariensis. Next base: position 19,895 of record JAMYXO010002672.1, on the reverse strand, counting down.
CCTCATTCTCATCGATCAGCATAAAAGTCTCACATTCTGTGGCCCTTCATACCCTGCTCTCATGGTGACCTCAGTTTCGATGTCCTCTCCACGTCTGTGGACTTGGTTTAATTCTGTCGGGGTCATCGGTATCCATGGGGGCTGTCGTTGGATGGATGTGGTGGCGCCCTCCGGAGGGAGAGCTCACTCACGACGGCTCTGCGACTATGTGCAGATCTGTTTTTCCTTCTTCGCAATCAATTCATTTATTTTTGTTTCTTTTTTCGTTGTTTTTTTCATTTCATTAAATGAATCTATGCATCAATATCGATGGAGAAAGTACAAATCCACATTTTTATGTAGCATTATTCGCTAGTCAAAACTTTTGCTAGTCATGCTAAGTTAATCCCTTAGCGGGGAAGCGCCAGATAAAAAAGAAGCATGTGTTTGCTTCTCTGTTACCTTGGGAATACAATTTATCAATCAACGTCTCTCTCTCTCTCTCTCTCTCTCTCTCTCTCTCTCTCTCTCTGTCTCCCCCCCCCCCCCTCTCTCTGTTTCTCTGTGTGCGCGCGCACGAGCGTTTATGTGTGTGTGTGTGTATGTGTGTGTGTGTGTGTGTGTGTGTGTGAGAGAGAGAGAGAGAGAGACAGAGAGTGAGGGGGTGTGTGTGTGTGTGTGTGTGTGTGTGTGTGTGTGTGCGCGAGCGCGCATATATACGTGTAGTAGAAAGAAACTCGTGGAGAGCGTGGCAGCAGAGAGTCCTCAGAAGAGAAGCCCCCTTCAAGCAAGTGTTTCGGCCCTTATCTCCTGACACTCTAGGGGGGTTGGGCCACACCCGGTTCATGACTCCGGATGTCCCTCTGCTGCCCCCCTTTTTTTTTCCCCCCCATCTTGGGACGAGCCATGGCTGGGATTCGAACCCATGACCCTCTGGACATGCTCATTTTCCACTTAATGACTCGCGCTTTAACCACTGAGCCACAGGGACACCTGATATTTGTAGGGAAATTAAGCCCTATGAAGTTCACTTTTGTTCTTCCTTGACCAGATCCAGCTTGAACACCTCTCTGCCGCTTCTGCCATTGCTTTCAGGGCTCTGGTTTTTTCCTTCCCTGCAACTGAGGAGCTGTTTCATGAGGCTGTATGCAGACGTTCCTACAAACCCCTAGCTCCAATTTCTGCAGTGAGGACTTTGACCTGATAGCCTTCTCTACTCAGGCTGTTTGCCAGATCAGCATACTTTTCAGTCTTGTAGATTTGAGCTGCCTCCATTCTGTTCTCATATGGCACCGTGAGCTCGATCATGATCAGCTGCTTGGTTGACTTAGAGTGGACTACTATGTCTGGTCTCATGCCACTCTTGCTGATGATCTCTGGGTGACTCTTCCATTCTGGGAGGTCTGCAGTGCACTCCCAGTCATCTGCCCCGTCCAGCAGACTCTGCCTGCATGTTTCGAGTGGCACTGTTGTTCTTGGCCATGATTTGCTGCCTCCTGCCGTGAAGAATGTTGCGGGTGCTTTTGGAGTCCTGATTTTCCCTTTTGTGGTGTTGGTACTAGCCCAGACTACTTGTACAATCTCTTTGAGCACTTGGTTGTGCCTCCATGTGTACCTTCCTTGAGCCAGGGCTACTTTACATGAGCTTAGGACATGCTCCACTGTTTGTTTTTCATGGCAGAGGGGGCATGCAGGATCGTCTGTTTTCCCCACTTCACCAGGTTTGCATTTGAGGGCAGAAGGTTATATGCAGATCTGAGAATGAAGCTGATCCTGAGAGGGGCCATGTGCCAAATGTCATTCCAAGTGAGACTTCTTTGGAGTGCATTCTCCCACAGTTGTCCATTGCCCTTGCTGGCTCTGCTGGACTGCTTTTTGGAGTCTTTTTTGGTCTTCTTCTTTTCTCATCTCCTGAATCATCATGTCTCTTTTGGCTTTTCCTTTGGCCTTTGACCACCATTCTGTTTTGGTCACCCCCAGTCCCTGTCTGTTGGTCTGTGTGTGTCCTGTTATTTCTCTGATCTTGAGACTTTCTTTTGCAGAATCCATCGCCTCTTGAACTTTCCATTTTCTGCCTGTCTTCAGCTGGGGCTTGATTGCTTCTACCACCTTGTCTCCTGAGTCCTCCAGCATACTTTGAAGTCTGATCTTCCCTGCTTTGTATTCCTCCAGGATGGATTTCAGTGGTAGTTTCAGCTTTGCTTGGCGACAGTACAGCGCTATGTCAGTCAGACAGGGTGGGACACCAAGCCATTTCCTTGTGAACTTGTTGATTCTGGCTTCCATTGCCTCCACTATGCTGGTGCAGATGTTGTATATCATCAGAGGCCATAGGAGCTTTGGTATCAGCATGAACTGCAGACACCAGACCTTGTATTTGCCAGGGAGCCCACACTGGTCAATGGTCTCCAAGCCT
>JAMYXO010002672.1:10000-15000 GCA_033310375.1 Conus canariensis | reverse complement strand
TCATGTTCATGCTGTATCGGTCCTTACTTGGCAGTGAGTCAGACAAGAAATAGTTCATGTTCATGCTGTATCGGTCCTTACTTGGCAGTGAGTCAGACAAGAAGTTGATCCTGTTCTGCATGGCCTACTTACTCAACACATAAACAGACACACTGGTGAAAACGCTTTAGACTCACAGAGTATCCATGGCGGTTGAATGCTTCCCCAATCCAGCTTATACTCACTCCTGGGATGGACTGGTCGCTAAATGGCCGTGGGAGCGGCCAAAAGCAAAGGCTGTCATGATGTGGTCTTTTTATGAAACACCCATGGACAGACACACCGTAAACAGTCAGTTCAAAGCATGAAACATCCATGACTCTGTTGTCCACGCCCTACGCCTAACACACTCCACTTTGGTGCACATCAGTCAATACATAGCAGCAGGACGGACCACACACAGATCTTCTAGGCACCACCTAGTCATCCAAGACACAGCGGACACGATGATGAAAACCATTTGGATGCCTCAAACTTACGTGACAGTGTAATAAATGCAGCAGACCACTTCCTGTTCTGTTTTGGCGTAGAGAGATCATTCCATGGGATTGGGAGGGGATACAGTGATGTAAAAAGGAGGCAGGAAAGAAGCAAAGGGGAGACCACAGACCAGTGCTTTCTCAGTTATGGGACTTGGGAGGGATCCAAAACGGAGAGATCTCAGACCCACTCATTGAACACGCTGACAGGCTCACTGATGAAAACGAGTTTGATGGCTGAATTGTCCATGGCTCTGTAGTCAATGCCCCAAAGCGTACGATACTCAGTGCTGGTGCAGGCTGGTCTGTCCATGGCAGAGGGCAGGCAGGAAGACGTCAACATGTGGTCCGGGAATCCAACACGCCGATGGGCACACTGACATTAGGAATATGTTGCACGGAACATACATTGTAGTGTTGTGACTGCCCTAATCCTGTACATGCTCATATTGTTACAGACTGATTCTGGAATGAGAATGAGAGAAGCCAGAAACACAGACACAGTATGTATAACATATTTACTGAACAAACGGGGAAAAATCATCGTTGAATTAAAAAATTTGGTGCACAAAATATAAATCGTTACTTGCTCACCTAGGATAAGTTCATTTAGAGAGGAGAGGAGAGAGAGAGAGAGAGAGAGAGAGAGAGAGAGAGACAGACAGACAGAAGCAGACAGACAGACAGACAGAGACAGAGACGAGAGCAGAGACAGAGAGAGAGAGAGAGTGGAGTGAGTGAGAGAGAGAGTAGTGAGTGAGTGAGAGCGAGTGAGCGAGAGGGGAGAGAGTGAGGGAGTGAGTGAGTGAGGAGCGAGCGAGAGAGAGAGAGTAGGAGGAGAGCGAGAGGAGAGCGAGAGAGAGAGAGAGAGAGAGAGAGTGAATGAGTGAGTGAGTGAGAGCGAGAGAGAGAGTGAGTGAGTGAGAGAGGAGAGAGAGGGAGAGAGAGAGAGAGAGAGAGAGAGAGAGAGAGAGAGAGAGAAGAGAGAGAGAGAGAGAGAGAGAGAACGAACGAACGAACGAACGAAATTTGTTTAATGATGGAAAAGAATAAGCACATGGCAGGCTTGTTTGCATCTTGCCCTCAAAAATGAAAAAGAAACATTTCAAACACAAAAGCCACCCTCCCCACCCCAACCATTAACCAAACACCCACTGTCGCACAATCCTTTCCAAGCACTCTACACACCCAATGATAATGATGACAAATACCCAATAATAACAGCAGTAACAATTGTAATGAATGATAATGATTAAAAATAATAACATTACAATTCAAATATAACACAATGCGTACATACATACATATGCATTGACAAACATTACATCTACGAATAGCATGATCTGAAAAAGATAGAAATACAGAACACATAATAATCACAAATAGAAATCAATATGATAGTACATCAATATTAAATACAAGAATCTGTTCCGGAAGGGGGCTACAGCACACATTTTTGCGCCCTCCAGATACGCACGCAATTCCCCTTTCCTCTCTATCCCGTGTTCTCTGCAAACAATTCCATCCTCGCCCCTCGTCACAAACACCCCACCTCACCCCATCTACCCCTCCGTTCACAACCAACCCTACTCAAACAGAGAGAGAGAGGAGAGAGAGAGAGAGAGAGAGAGAGAGAGAGAGAGAGAGAGAGAGAGAGAGAGAGGCCGGATATAAAAGTAAACATTCACTGATCATAAGGATCAGGAGATGCTGTTCATGTATTGCGTCATAAGGTGTGTTTGATATTTGTTTTTAAAGACTCGGAGGCTTGTATTTACATCGAATGAAGTTATAACAGAATTCCATAAGTAGCCACTAGAGTACAACAAGCTTGATTTAAACAGATCTATTCTCGGAAGAAGTAATTTTATCTTGTAAACATGACGAATCTTCTTCATTTCGAATCTATTTTTCAAAGCCATAGGGGCACGGTCGGACATTATTATAAACATAAAGATAGCTTTGTTGTAAACTAGTTTCCATTTTAGAGGCAGAATTCCTAAATGTTTATATTCTGAGAAAGTAGGGGAGGAGGACTTCAGGAGGATCAGTTTAATGGCACGTCTATGTAAACTGAATAAAGATTTTAAAATATTGTCACTTGCGGAATCCCATATTGTTGAGGCATAGTTTATATAAGATTCAACATAGACATGAAAGAACAACTTACGGCTATGTTGATCTAAAAAGTGTTTCATTCTGGAAATCTGGTAAAATCTTTCTGGACACATGTTTACATAATAACGCAATATTTTGACGTCTTTGTCTGGTAGTAATTAATAAATAATTTTTTTTTTTTTTTTTTTTTTTGGGGGGGGGGGGGAAGTCGCAGACCATCCCAACAACTTGTTGATACTTTCTTGTAAGGAAAAGGAGAGAGAGAGAGAGAGAGGAGAGAGAGAGAGAGAGAGAGAGAGAGAGGAGAGAGAGAGAGAGAGAGAGGTTCACCGTTGAAATAAAAACTCTTGTGCACAAAAAATAAATCGTTACTTGATTGCCTGGGGTAAGTTTGTTTACAGAGAGAGAGAGAGAGAGAGAGGAGAGAGAAGAGAGAGAGAGGAGAGATGAGAGAGGAGAGAGAGAGAGAGAGAGAGTGAGAGTGAGAGGAGAGAGAGAAGAGAGAGAGAGAGAGAGAGAGAGAGTGACTGAGTGAGTGAGTGAGAGAGAGAGAGTGAGTGAGTGAGTGAGTGAGAGTGAGAGGAGAGTGAGAAGAGTGAGTGGAGGATGAGTGAGTGAGAGAGTAGAGGAGTGAGTGAGTGAGGAGTGAGGAGTGAGAGAGAGAGAGAAGAGTGAGTGAGGAGAGGAGGAAGAGAGAGGAGAAAAGAGAATGAGAGAGAGAGTGATGAGGAGTGAGAGAGAGAGAGTGAGTGAGTGATGAGAGGAAGATGAGTAGTGATAGAAGAGAGTGTGACAAGTGAGTATGAGTGAGAGAGATGACTGAGAGATGAAGGAGAGAGAGTTCACTGTTGAATAAAAACTATGGTGCACAAATATAAATCATTACTTGATTGCCTGGGTAAGTTTGTTTACACACACACACACACACACACACCACACACACACACACACACACACACACACACAACAGAGGAGAGAGAGAGAGAGAGAGAGAGAGAGAGAGAGAGAGAGAGGAGACTGACACTGACATCTTTTATTGACAATGGCTTATAGCCTTTTTGTCAAGGGGGTACAATGTCTTTTTCATGCATAGGAGAAAAGAAAACAAAAGAAAAACTGCAAATTAGGTGTCTACACAACTAAGCAAAATTAAGAGATGATTTCCATTTCCATCACTCATTTGCGTTTCTTGTATATGTTCTAGTACAAAAATCATTCTCACACAACAACCATTCCCTTCACATGCGCACACTGATCCATCCTATCTTCCATCGACTTGCACGCACGCATTGATATCCTTATCCTCCCTTCTCCCCATCCACATACATTCTCTGTACAGATGATTTATCTGGCTTGATATTATGAAAACCACTCACTTGAACCATCAAGCTTCAAGGTCAAATAAGTATTCTAAACAATAAAAAAATGAAATATAATTGATATCCCCTCAGTGTTTTGAACTTTTATTCATTCATAATTTTCTTCCGCGTGTCTCCAGCTTCTGTTAGATATTTTGCCAGCATCTTTAACAATGTTCCATCATTTGTTTGCAAAATATTGTTAAGGTTTCGACTCTTGACTATGTTATGATCAAAGAGTCTTGATTTTTTTCTAATGTTCTCATAAGCAGGACAAGTGAACAAAAAATGTAACTCATCTTCTCTAATTGCAATATCATTACATAATGGACACGAATCATCAACAGCATTATTATTTAGATACCATCTTTTGTTAGCATTTAATCCCAGTGTTCTATTTCTAAATCTTGCAAGGATACCTCTTTGCCACCGATTAGATACTAGATGTAAATACTTTTCTGCCTCCAAGTTACTTTTGAAGGATAGGAACCAAGAATATCTATCATGTTCTTCTAGTTGACTATGCCAGTTTTGTTTATACGAGGAAATTAGTCTATCTTTGAATTCAGACATAAAAACGGTTTCGTTTCCGACTGCCTGGCTCAACCACACTATCCCAAACCCATTCTCTGTCAGCACTTTCTTAACCTTAGAGGCCCAGTTAACATTTCCTAACTCACATTGTTGCAGCATCATGTCATAGGCTTGCCTGCTCATTCTAGCTACTGGTAATCGTATTACTTTACACCAGTATCTAACACACTTTACAATACATCTGATGTACAAAGGGTACCTTCCTGTTTCACCGTAAGCTATTTTATTGGACGAATGAATCGGAATATTCAGAAACCGTTTGATTGCATAAGTGTGCACTCTTTCTATTTTTAGATTTTCTTCAAGTCCCCATATTTCAGCACCATATGTAAGAATCGGTTCAATCTGGGTATCAAATAGCTTCCAAAATATGTGCGGATCAGTAGTATTTAATTTCTTCAACGTTTTCAAA
>JAMYXO010002672.1:0-5000 GCA_033310375.1 Conus canariensis | reverse complement strand
TTCCTTCCAGTGCTACTCAAGCACCTTCCTTGAACAGTTTGAAAAACAGACTGGACTGTGTCATGAAACAGGACATATATAGTTTAGATGTGCCTCCCACCTTCAGTTTCTGATCAAAACATAAGTAGTTTTCAGCAAAAAGTTATGGAAAGCTTTACTGGTCAAAACACCAGCAGAAGATTATACACTCGTTCTACAGAAAGATGTACAAATCAGAATCCAAAATATAAAAGGAAACAAATCGATTTTAACATAAATTTTTATTAGTTTCACAGAACAACCCTTCTGCAATATTTGGTTAAAAAAAATCTCGGCCTCAAACAGTTTTTTTTTGCAATTTTTCATTGAACACAATGGTCTGAAACGAATGTTGTAATTTGCGTTATGCCGCATTGCTAGCTTCAAAATTCAATGAACGCAAAACAGGAAACAAAATCCACCAATACTTTCCATTTTCAACTCCAGAAATTAATATTGTTTCATAGCATACTACGCCTGTTTGCTTTCTCTAAGCAAACTCGTCAAACTTTATATGAATTCAACAGCTAAAAGACAAAAGCTTTTTTTTTTCATCCACCAACTCCTCAAACAAAATCTCTTATTTAGCATAACAATAGGAAGGACAAAAATGTATAATGAAAAAGTGAAACTTAATCACTCCTTTCACTAAATTTCAGCGAACTGTGTGATAATAAGTAGGTGAAAATTACTTCAAACCTCAAAAATAATTATAACGTAGATTACAAGCTCTTGTAACATAGATTACAGTTTTTACACATTGCCAGAAACTTCCAAAAGACCAAACCTACCGGAATGAAACGAAGCAAAATGAAAGATTATGAACCTTAGTATTATTTTTTAGCTTCATAGCTGGTGATTTCAACAAAGGAAACGTATATTACTTCTGATCACGTAGATTACTTCTGGTCAGTCTCTGTTACTTTCCTGTTTATAAAAGAACTTAAACACTTTAATGTAAAAAAAAATGTCTTTTATGGTAACACATATTAAGGAAACTCTCCCTTAAGTGGTGATTCAGTACGTGTGTATTGACCACAGACAAAGAAAAATGTGACTGCAAGATGCTGCTTAATCCTAGCCATCCAAATGATGGGAAACAGCCAAGTCACTGCACTTTTTAGAACAAATCCCTGATCAGATGCTGATCTTCCTGAAGCTGAAATGTCCGCCCAAATCGACCTGTTGCTTTTGGTTCTTGTATAATGCAGATGATGTCATCAAAGGACACCCACAATTCATCTTGGTGACGTGGCCACTTGTAGGAGTTCTCAACTTTTTTTTTACTCTTTTCCATGAACTCAATATAGCACTCTCCTTCTTCCTCATCAATGTCCTTGACTTTCCCGACGTACCACTGCTTCTGATACACTGCTGCAACAAAGTCACCTTTGTCAGGATGAACGTCCAGGATTTCGGAATCAGGTAGCGCTGGGCCTTTGGGCTTTAGTCGATGTTCCTCCACAGCTGAGGTCGACAGCCTGTAGAATCACAATGTGTCACTGGAGTATGGCCTTGTGTGTCCATTGCAATCGATGGGTGTTTTGATTGACTGAGCTTGGAAATTTTCTTCCACATGGTGCATTGAGTCCACTGACTTTGACAGAGGTCCCCTGTCAGACAATTGTGACAACAGCAAGAGGTTGTTCTGGTCATGATGACGTTTCTCTCTACAGTGTAAACAGAGTGTACTTTCATAGTCCCTTTGCATGGGACTGTGTCTTTGGTCAGGGTTTCTAAGATCTGTTTTTCTCTGTTCACATCTTCCTCACTAACGAAGATGTAGTGAACCGTTTTTGAGGTCTCCTTTCCCCATTTGAAGAAGTCTTCAGCATCCTGGATTGTCCTGCTTTGGCAGGATGCTAGGTCGGCCATCCTCTTTGCCACCCCACCAAGGCCATCACAGGGCCCTTTTCCATGGCCGCTTTCGAAGAAGTTCCAACATGCCTTGACGCCAAGTACGTTTGCGTGATCAGAAATGACGTAGAACATAAATCTGTTCCTGTACATATACAAAGACAGAATGACAGACCAGCAGACACAACAAACAGAAACACAGAGAAATTTTCTCTCCATTCTGATTGTATAATTACTCCCGTTGGGAGTACAATAAGTCACAAATTTAGTTTTGTAAGCTACGTTACCATTTCTTGTAATCTACGTTATCAATTAACCCTCATACATTCGCTTTCTTTTTGCTTTCAATATCTCACCCTGAACTCATTGTTTGTATCTAATAATACTTGTTCTGCCTGTTCTAATGTCCAAAGTTCCAACTTTCTATTCTTTCATTGTAGAAAAAAGATATTAATGATATGGCTTCCCAAGGAATGTATTCTCCGTTACCATCACTTTCTTCCACCATAGTGCAGCTGTGAAGCTGCACACGTGACCATTGAGGCAACAAACATCATGACGGCTTTTTATAGATTCAGAAAACATTATACTTGCTGGTTTCTGACACGGCTTTTGCAACAAGACACTTTCGAGAAACAGACAAGTCTAATGAAGGTATGTAAGCTACGTTACAACTGACATTGCTACATTGTGCATTAAAAAAAAACTACCTAAGACACATCACGCCCCGATTTTGTGTTTAACCGTTTTCATGCTCTAACAACGTAGCTAAAAATCATAATTACTACGAAGGTACCCACCTGTGTTTTGAACTTGGAAACCAAGCTCACTTTACCAGCATATCAATCAATTATTCATGGCTACACTGTTTCACATCCCAAATGTGGAATGCAAATGGTGAAACCAGGGAAGCAATTGTGATGCTTTAATAGCGTGGGTTCCGCAAAAAATAAAAACTTGACACGGAACAAACAAGTAACCTTTTCTGCCGTAACATTGCTTACGTAACGTAGATTTCTGTCCCAGTATTTTGTCAAGTCTGACGAAAAAACTGGAAGGAAGGAGTTTTCCTGCAAGTTTAAGTGTAATTATCTTCCCTTAGGCGTATGTTTCTCATACATTTTCTTCAGACAGGTCACGTTAGCCAGTTTGGTAGAAACGAAGTCACGCAGATTACACGCTTATTGCCAACTTTGAAAAAGAGAAAAGAAAATCTTGATGCTTAAAGGAGTTCTCACCCATTTTTACAAATCTATTTGGACCAAATACACGGTTTTGGTATGTGGTCGTATTGCGAAACCCAGCCCCGAATCAGCCGCCTGTGCTCTCATCTTGCAGTGAGAACAGCATTTCCTGCGGACTGGGAAAGCAAGAGGCTGAAACAGGAACGAGAGCCTCGATTTCGATAAAAGGGGGGTTTCCCGATTGATGACGTAGAAAAGCCAAGTCGCTTTTCGTGTTGGGCTGAAGTGAGATGGGGCGAATGTGTGCTGTGTCTGGTTGCGGAATTTCATCAGGAAATAAGCAAAGAGTAAGCGTTCATGCTTTTTCAGGTGACTCCAGCCAGTTTAGGCGATTGTGGATAAATTTTGTCACCACACCGAGGAAAGATTTTGTTCTTCGGGACAGTTATCATGGATATTTGCAGTCGTCACTTCAAAGAGCACAGTTTCCAAGACCAACACACCTGGAAGGTAAAGGTGGAAGCTGGAATTAGGGTCTGAAGACAGCTGAAAGAGGATGCTGTGCCAACTATTATAACAGGAAAATGTATTAAAGCACTCTCTGTTCATTCGCCAGCTGCAAATGCAAGCCTCAAACGCAACAGTGACACTGATTGTGTCAGGAGCAAGAGAGCCAAACTCAGAGACGTAAAGAAGGTAAGGTTTGTGGAATGGGTGGTTGATCTTTTTGTGTTTCATGTCATTCTCAGTGTATGGTTGGTTGTAAAGATAGTTGTTGGTTTTTGTTGAGTGTTGGCAACAAACTGAAACATACATTGTTACTGTCATTGTGGCAGTCAGTCAGTCACACTGCCTGCTGCCACTGAAACTTGCATGTTTGTGATTGATTTTTTCCCCTGCTGTTACTGTTTCCAACAAAACTGAAGTTACGATTCTAATTAACAAGAAAGTGTCCATGTCCACAAATAACAACTTGTTGGACTCCAGTGAATAATAGTTTGGGTTTTTATTTTTCAGGACATTGCTGAACATTAGGCACCCATGCAAGTTCAAGTTTCCGCCCAACAACCATATGCTTTAGTAAGTGAATTATTTATCAGTATTTGGACACAGGATGGTGACTTAGTGTGCATTTTAAGATATATGCAGGTATGGTATGTATGCTATACACTGCCCTGGTGAGTAAGAGAATAATGAGCTTAGATCTGCAGCTTAGATCTGATGTACGGCACGTCATGCATCAGTTTTTAAAATAAGAGCCAGAATCTTTGACTGCAATATATTGTAAAAGACCCCTCAGATTCTAATTGTCATTGGGGAACTTCAGAATTTAAGTGGAGGGAATGAGATTGAAAATGAGGAATGTAAAAAAGTGTGTGTGTGTGTGTGTGTGTGTGTGTGTGTGTGTGTGTGTGTGTGTGTGTGTGTGTGTGTGAGGGGGGGAGGGGGGGGACTGAAAGTGAACAGCAATTGAAAAGATTTCTACAGCAGGGAAGAGAATTAGTGTGATGATGCAGTAGCTGACAAATTCCTGTGCAAAGGAAAATCCATTATCTCATAGATCTAAACAACTGAAAGAAAATGTGGTTTATCACACAACCATTTTAAAGTTATTTACATACTACGGTAATGTGTGTGTGTGTGTGTGTGTGTGTGTGTGTGTGTGTTGTGTGTGTGTGTGGTGTGTGTGAACAGATGTATGTATGTGCATGTGTATATCATGTACTATCTGTGTCGTGCGTATGTGTGTACATGTACATAATATGGTCAACCTGTAAAAATAATGTGAACTGCCTGGAAAGAAACACAAGCATCTGATGGCGAGGGAGGTGGTACTGTACAAGGAGCTGTAGGTTCAAACTGGTACGGCTGAACTCCAAACACTTCAGTGAAAATTTCACGTTCGATGTCCTCTTCGTTGGAACTTGACTCGTAGCTGGG
>JAMYXO010000266.1:37500-57803 GCA_033310375.1 Conus canariensis | reverse complement strand
AATTGCAAGATTTCCTTTTCTTCACACCCATCTTTTGCTGTGCTGTTTTTCATTTGTTGATGCATCAATTAGGTTTTTTGAGTTGGGCATACATGAGTACGATAGTTTTGGACAGTGTTTTTGTTAAATATTTATGGACAGTTTGGTTGTTCTTTTGGAAATGAATTATTAGAATTTGAAGAATTCTTTCCCTATGTTTGTTTTGAGTTTCCCGTCGTATGGGGGGTTGTACCATATGATTTTTCTTTTTCTATTTTTCATGCTTTTATTTGTGTTGTTATCTGGGTTGTATTGTAGTTTGTAATTGTATCCACTTCTCTGTAGTGCCTCCTGGTATTCTACTGCTGCATTGTTGAACACTTTCTCACTGCATGACAGATTTGATAGTCTCTTGTTTATGCCGTGGGGTATGGTCTTTAATACAGATGGTGGGTGGTTACTTTTGATGTGTACATAAAGAGGCGTGTCGTTGGGTTTCTTGTATGGTTTATATATGTGATTATTGAGATCCAGTGTTATGTCTAAGTAGTTCACTACCTTTTTGTTTGCTTCAATGGTAATTTTTAAGTTGTGATTTTGGAAGATTTTGCATAGTTCTTTCTTCTTGTTTTCAATGGTTCTTGGGTTGTTGGTTAGTGCAGAAAGGCCATCATCTCTGTACAGTCCGACTTGCTTTCCGAGTTTTTTCTTGATGTTGTATAGCATAAATAGTCCAACCAGTTCGCATGTTTCTGCACCATCATATGAGCCCATGGTTACGTCAAATGTTGAGTTTCTGTTCGTTTTCTTAATCCAGGTTTCATTTCTGCTGTGCAGTAATGTTTTCTTGGTGTGGAGAATGATTTCCATTTCTGACTCTGTTATGTCTGTTTGGTTACTGGCAAACTTCAGTGCTTTGTTGAGTAGTTCCTCATCTATAGATGGGTAAAAGTCTACTATGTTAAATGTGATGAATACTGTATTACTTTGTTTATTAAGTTTTTTGAACCATTGGATAACTTCGTATGTGTTCTTCCAGAGGTTGTATTCAGAGTTTGATTTTATGTTCTTTATTATTTTTTCCAGAATTTTCTTGCATATTTTGCCTAGTTCGGATTTGGATGGATTTATTAGTCTACATGTTGGGTTGTTATGAAGGTTGGGCTTGTGGTCTTTGAGTGTTATGAAAGCTTCTTTTGTTGCTGTCACTTCTATCCTGTCACTTAGGTCTATGTGCTGTGCAAGTTCTTTTTCTTTAGTGCGGATACTGTCATGTATATTTTTGTCGGCTTTTTTTTGTAGTTTTTCTGGATGTTTTTGTCAAGAAGTTGAGAGTATTCCTCTGGTTTCATTTTGTAGTAATTGCTAGTTTTGTCAGCCTTCACAAATTTTTTTGTCATTTTGTAATTGTTTTATTTGGTTTTTTTGTTGTTTGGAAATCGTTGTTAGATTTTTTGAATTCAATATTGGCTATCAATCTTTTCATTTTATCTTCAAAAGGTTTCATTTCGTCTATGGCTGGTGGTGATCGCCATGATTTGAAATCATAGGTGCTTTTGTCCTCTTTTTTGCGTTTGGATTTAGAAAAAAGAAAGCTTTCCATCTCATGTTGTGCATAAACTTTTCTGTTTGTTCTATTAATTTTTTTTATATATGATTGCGGATTAGAAAACGGTATATTTTTTGTTGACTGCCTGAAATTGGTTTCCTCCATTTTAAAATCCTTCAGGCCACAGTGCTCAACGTAAGGAGCGATTAAGATCAGTATGATTAAAAAGCCAAGAATAATTCTACAAGTGCTCAACCCCTTGGGGAGCAACATTAGTTAAAACAAGTGTAAAAGAGGAATATTAAAATTATCTACAAATTTGTTTCTAGTGCTTGGCTATTGTCAGGATGGAGTTTGGGTTGTCCACCGCCGGTGTTATATAGCGTGTGGGGCCCGGTTGCAGCTGTTTTTGCGTGCGTGTTGGTTGCACGTGTTTTGGGGTTTTTCAGGTCGTTGTACGGGGTGTGTTCACTAACAAAGATTTCCATTTGTGCCTGCAGTTATTTACTATTTCTGTTTTAGTATTAAGTGTTGCTAAGTGGGGTTTACATAGTATTAACCATTTTTCAGTTAGGCATAGGTTGCATCTTTTTGAAACATTGCTGTATGGTGATGCTCTTTTTATGATTTTCCAGGATATGTTATAGTTTATTTTTGCGTCTTTAAGTTTCCAAATGTATTTGCTCAATTCAGTTTGGTTTTTGTATTTTCTTTGTTGAATGACTGTTTGTGGTTTGCATATCTGGTTTTGAAGTGGTTTTCAGTGATCCCTATGTATGTTTTTTTTTCATTTTCTGATGTCACGGTAGTCTGGTACACAATATTGTTGTGAAGACATTTATTGCTTAGTGGACACTGCTCTTTTTTGGTGCAATTGCAAGATTTCCTTTCTTCACCCTTCTTTGCTGTGTTGTTTTCATTTTGTTGGATGCATCAATTAGGTTTTTGAGGTTGGGCATACATGAGTACGATAGTTTGACAGTGTTTTTGTTAAATATTTTGGACAGTTTGTGTTCTTTTGGAAATGAAGTTGTTAGAATTTTGAAGAATCCTTTCCCTATGTTTGTTTTGAGTTTTCCGTCGTATGGGGGGTTGTACCATATGATTTTTCTTTTTCTATTTTTCTTGCTTTTATTTGTGTTGTTATCTGGGTTGTATTGTAGTTTGTAATTGTATCCACTTCTCTGTAGTGCCTCCTGGTATTCTACTGCTGCATTGTTGAACACTTTCTCACTGCATGACAGATTTGATAGTCTCTTGTTTATGCCGTGGGGTATGGTCTTTAATACAGATGGTGGGTGGTTACTTTTGATGTGTACATAAAGAGGTGTGTCATTGGGTTTCTTGTATGGTTTATATATGTGATTATTGAGATCCAGTGTTATGTCTAAGTAGTTCACTACCTTTTTGTTTGCTTCAATGGTAATTTTTAAGTTGTGATTTTGGAAGATTTTGCATAGTTCTTTCTTCTTGTTTTCAATGGTTCTTGGGTTGTTGGTTAGTGCAGCAAGGCCGTCCTCTCTGTACAGTCCGGGTGTGTGAGTACGCCCGTGCATGCGTGGGAAAGAAAGACGGCTACATGCCAATGTGACGAAGTGCCAATGTGACCAAGCGTAGTTGTGACAAAATGTCGCTGTGACCATGTGTCTTTGTGACCAAGTACCGTTGTTGCTTCATCCCGGTGTAACGATCCATTTTAACTCCCCTCCACTTTTTAACTTCCTGGGAGTTAGAATTAGCACGTGCCAATTTTAACTCCCCGGGAGTTAGAACAAACCACGCCAGAATGACTCCTCCCTGTTTTAGATTAACCCCCCCCCCCCCCAACACGCACACACACACCCCTCAAAAAACATTCAGTTTAATGTGTTAGTCATGATATGAGAAATAAGAATTTAATATACATCCCCCTCCCTCCCTCCCTCCTCCTCCTCTGTCTGTTTGTCTGTCTGTCTCCCTCTCTCTCCCCCCAACTTTCTTTCAGTCTCTTGCTCACTCTCTCACTCTCCTTGCTTGTCTGTCTGCCTTTTTACTTGTCTGTCTGTTTGAACTATTTGAACTCTACGCACATGCCTAAACTAACTCCTGGGGAGTTACTTTCGATCAAGAACTGTTGATCCAGACTGACTCCCGGGGAGTTAAAAAATAGAAGGGGGCGAGTCATTCTGGCCTTATGCCAGGACTGCCCCCCCCCCCCACCCACACTCACACACACACACACTGCAGAGAGACACTTGAGACATGACACTTGAAAACTTTACTTGACAAGGATGAAGATCTTAAGCTAACATAAAAGCCTATTAATCCAATCTGTCTTTGATAAACACTAATTATAGTAAACAAAGCTGACTAGAAGCATGAAGAGAGAGAGGGGGGGAGAGAGAAGGAGAGAGAGAGAGAGAGAGAGAGAGAGAGAGAGAGAGAGAGAAGGGAAGGGGGAGTAAAAGAAAGAAAGAGAAACAGACAGCAGACAGAGAGGGGGAGTGGGGGGAGACATTAGAGACAGAGACACTGAGATAAACAAATAGACAGGCAGACAGAGAGACAAGCAGAGAGAGAGGGAGAGATATTAAGAGAGACAAACAGACAGACAAGCAAAAAGGCAGACAGTCAAGCAAGGAGAGTGAGAGAGTGAGCGAGAGACTGAAAGAAAGCTGGGGGGAGGGAGAGAGAGAGAGAGAGAGAGAGAGAGAGAGAGAGAGAGGGAGACAGACAGACAGACAGGCAGACAGACAGAGAGACGGGAGGGAGGGAGGGAGGGGGTGTATGTTAAATGTTCATTTCTCATATCATGGCTAACACATAAAACTGAATGTTTTGGGGTGGGGAGTTAATCTAAAATAGGGGGGGGGGGAGTCATTCTGGCGTGGTTTGTTCTAACTCCCGGGAGTTAAAATTGGCACGTGCTAATTCTGACTCCCGGAAGTTAAAAACTGGAGGGGAGTTAAAATGGATCGTTACACCGGGATGAAGCAACAACGGTACTTGGTCACAAGGACACATGGTCACAGCGACATTTTGTCACAACTACGCTTGGTCACATTGGCACTTAGTCACATTGGCATGTAGCCGTCTTTCTTTCCCACGCATGCACGGGCGTACTCACACACCCGAATATTGACCCATGCGTGTAAGCTAGCGCGAGAAATGTTAATACATATCTGTTAGTGAACCAGGATGTGTGGGGGGAAGGGGGGTTGGGGAAGTAGGAGTTCCATCTATTGAGAAGAGTCTAGAACTACACTTTGTCTAAACCCAACTGACTGTACATAGGAAATGGGAGAGGGGGTGTAAATATGCAGGCTAACACAATCTTTTTTTCAAGGCGGGTGTGCGTGTTGGGAAAAGGCAGAGGAAAACCCTGAATAACTCTCTCTTGTTTGAAGGGTGGGGTGGGGTGGAGGAAGATTCCAAATAGTCCTAGATTAACCCTTTGGGGGGGGGGGCGGTGGTAAATCCAGGCTAGCCCAAACTTACCCCCCGGGGGGTATGTTCCAACTAGGGGGGGGGGGGGGTAAGTTCTAGCTAGTCCTAGAATGAGCGCCGGGTGTAAAAGCAGGCTAGCCCAGACTTACCCCGGGGTAAGTTCCAGAGGGAGGTAAGAACAGGCTGTTACACCGGGTCCGGGTCCACTATGCACGTAGCCTAATCCCTGTATCAGTTACCGTCGATGTGAATGGTGAGATTAACGCCCAATTATTTGAGGCTCTTAGGGACTAATTGGACCAACTGTCCAGATTGCTGCACCTGTCACGTGCAGGTCAAGAATGATCTTTGTTGTCTCGCGTCGGACAGCGTTGGAAAAAGTCATAGTGTAAAGGTCAACCCTTTGTGTGCGTGTGTCGAGGTCATTTATTGATGCCCGCTATCTTCTTTTCCATGAGAGTGCTCTCCATTTAAACACGATGAAGGGGTGTGTGGGGAGGGAGCGGGGGGAGGGGGAGGGCATGGTCGACTTGAAAAGAGAAAACAAAAACACGGTGCAAGTCACAGCAAGACAGAATTACACTGATAAGTAACAGCAAGACAGAAATTACACTGATCAAGTAACACAGCAAGACAGAATTACACTGATCAAGTAACACAGCAAGACAGAATTACACTGATCAAGTAACAGCAAGACAAAGATAAGTACACAGAAAACAAACACAAAAACACACACGACACACACACACAACACACTACAAGACACACAACACACACAACACCAACACACACATCACACACACGCATGCACTCACACACACACACACACACACACACACACACACACACACACACACACAACACACCACATCACCACACACTTGACTACACAAACACACAACTCACACACACACACACACGAACACAACACACACACACACACACACACACACACACACACACACACACACCCCACACACACACATACACACACACATGACCTCTGGATGAAAACTGGTTGCATTCACATATTCCATCTTTATTTCATTAGATTGTAATAACCAAACACAGAACATAAGACAAAAGCACCCATATACAATGAGCACAGACTGTAAAATGAGTTTCCACATTCCATGCCAACGGAAACATGGCTATCATGAACAGTTTCAAACAGTTGCTTCAGTTTATTTTTGTTTTCTTATCATCACTGTTGCCGTTACTATTCTTATGATTATGTTGACGATGCTGGTAATTGTTGTCACCGTTTACCATATCATTCTGCTTGTACATATCTTTTTGTCTCTGAGCATTTTTTTATTTGTTAGATTTTTCACTAAACTCATCTTTCACCATTTTCTTGTGGCTGTGCGATTTGTGGGGATGGATACATTTATGTAAAGTAATACGATGATTTTGCGTAGAATGCATTTACAGACATAATCTTTCATCCAATCATTTTTGTAATTTTGATGTCGAAATAAAGAAGGAATAATTAAAAAAAGCATGGCTATTAGAATACCACAAAATCGACATGTAAAATATTTGACATGCAAAGCAATCCCCATCCCCCCTCCCCCGATTATCCCTTCTTCATCACAACTTTACTTTCCCTTTTCTTTACACGCACACACACACACACACACACACACACACACACACACACACACACACACACACACACACGCACGCACGCACGCACGCACGCACGCACGCACGCACGCGCGCGCACACACACACCACACACACACACACACACACACACACACCACGCACGCACGTACGCACGCGCGCACGCGCGCGCGCACACACACACACACACCACACACACACACACATACTCGTATAATGTTACATGACATAACATTCAGCATGCAGGCATACATGTTATAGCGCAGAAAGAATTCTGTCTATGCAGGAGATGAATCCAATACAAATCAACACCTAATTCCAAGATGAAATAGCACCAGGATGGAAAATGAAGTGCTCGAATAAAAAATTGAACATCATCGCACGTATGCATGCCCTCACATGTGCACACGCATTGCAAGGATCCTGTCTTGATGAATTCATCTTCAGGAAGTTTCAATCCATTCAAGTGATATTGTGCATAGCTCTATTCTGATTTTTACTTCAAGTTCAAAGTTCTGCCGTCACGCTACCTCTAAACCGCGTAGATATCAGCACAATTCACTTTTGGTTCTAGACTGGCTTTCTGTTGAACCAAGAATAGTATACAAAACTTCCTGCGTCTGCGTCCAGATCACCATTTCTGGAAACACACAGCAGTATCTTCCTGAACTTGTGAACATCTCATGTTTGTGAAGGTCTCCCCGGTCCTCCACTGACGACA
Organism: Conus canariensis; assembly: GCA_033310375.1. NCBI lineage: Eukaryota > Metazoa > Mollusca > Gastropoda > Neogastropoda > Conidae > Conus > Conus canariensis. The sequence continues at coordinate 50,499 of JAMYXO010000266.1, read as the reverse complement.
GAATGTTTCGCTACAAGAAATTCATCGGAAAAAAAAGACACAGTGAAATAGCATTTCGTTCTTCTGCATGTCAAACAAGGGAACCCTGTGCCTTTTCCCGTCCGTCACAGTCTCTCATCGTCTCACCCTTTCAAGCAGCCCGAAAGTACACCGCGGTAATGCTTCTTAGTTGAACAGAAAGCCAGTCCAGAACCAAAAGTGAATTGTACTGAGATCTACGTGGTTTAGAGGTAGCGTGACGGCAGAACTTTGAACTTGATATAAAAATCAGAACAAGTTTTATAAACAACGAGATCAAGCAGGAACGCCATGAGCAGTTTGTTGTCAAGAAGCATCTGGCAGCATAAAAGCATGTGACATCACATCATTAAGTCCCTTCAGACACACACACACACACACACACACACACACACACACACACACACACACACACACACACACACACACACACACCATGGACACTGATGCCGTGCCCAAATGTTATCTCCAAAGACAGAACATGGCTTACTGGAGTGTTGGAATGACAACCAACATAGCACCAATGGTAAGCCACAGACTGGAAGAGTTGGAATGGCAGGAACATAGCACCAATGGTAAGCCACAGACTGGAAGTGTTGGAATAGCAGGAACATAGCACCAATGGTAAGCCACAGACTGGAAGTGTTGGAATGGCAGGAATATAACACCAATGGTAAGCCACAGACTGGAAGTGTTGGAATGGCAGGAACATAGCACCAATGATAAGCCACAGACTGGAAGTGTTGGAATGACAGGAACATAGCACCAATGGTAAGCCACAGACTGGAGTGTTGGGATGGCACGAACTTAGCACCATAAGCCTCCGAACTGTAGCTGAAGAACCCTCAGGGAGAAAAATGACAGGAGAAGGAAGAAAAGATGGAAGCAAGAAGAGAAACGTTAAACGACGGGATTGAGAGAAAAAACAAGAGGACAGAAGGAGGGTAAAAAGGAAAGAGTGTAGGAAGGCAGGAAGGAAAGAGTGTAGGAAGGCAGGAAAGAAAGAGTGTAGGAAGGCAGGAAGGAAAGAGTGTGGGAAGGCAGGAAGGAAAGAGTGTAGGAAGGCAGGAAGGAACGAGTGTAGGAAGGCGGGAAGGAAAGAGTGTAGGAAGACAGGAAAGAAAGAGGCGAGGGAGCAATGATGGAAGGACGGAAAGAGTGCAGGAAAGGTGCTGGTCAGAAAGAAAAGCATGAAAGACGAATCAGAGAAAGATGGAAAGAAAGCAGATCAGAAAGAAGAATCAGAGAAAGATGGAAAGAAAGCAGATCAGAAAGAAGAATCAGAGAAAGATGGAAAGAAAGCAGATCAGAAAGAAGGAAGGAAAAGATAGAGGTGAGGAATGAAGAAGAGAAGGAAGCAGGGAAGGGAAGAAGGGGGGAGGGAGGGAAAGGAAAGAGGAGGGGGAAGGGGGACTACAGATCGCGCTGCCTCAGGAGGAGGGAGAGTTTGGCTTCATGATCAGCAGCTCCGTCTCTTCCGGTCGCATGTGTCTGGTCATCTTTGCCAGGGATTTCCTCAGCAGCTTCTCCAACTTGTTCTTCTTCAGTAAAAGAAGTTCCTGCAACAAGGTCAAAGACAAGTGTTCTTTAACCGACCCCTCGTGGAGTGTGAAGGAGATCAACACCACGACCTGCACAACAGGTCCCCACATCGTTATCCCAGTCTCTGGGTATGGAGAATAAAAGCAACTGTTGTTGTAAAAATAAGTTCAAGATCAAACCTCATTTGAAATTACTTGCAACGTGGAGAATGTCAGAAACAACTAGGAATCAGCAAGTTATAGTGTAAGTATTGTTTCTTTTTTATCGTAGTATGGAATCGATAGAATTTCGATTAGATATTTTAAACATAAACTGCGCTAATCTGGAATAACAATGATTACACACAACATTTCCAAATTCAATACAGTTTCTTAATTTCAGGCGATTGTAATTCATGTGGTGAAGATGTTTTATACAATGATGTGATATTTCCTTGATTGAGTCGTTGATTTGCATGCAATAACACCATACACTACTAAAAACAATTGAAGTACCACCCCTAATTTTTGTATGCAATTTTTAAAAAGCTCTGATAAACCAATTAATATTGATAATTGAATAAACTCTGCTGGATAAGCTTACCCGGTTCTCAACTACTACTCCTCGTGCATTTTTGTTATGTTAAAGTCGGTCAGCAGTTAACTACCGCGTCGCATCTGAGGCAAAAAAATCCCGAGAAATTATCGAACTTGTGTCGCTCCCAGATTTTGACACAGACACAGCAAGAAAAAAAAATGTGATGCACGTGAAAGCAAGGTCTTTTCTGAGCAGAATTGCAATCAGTTAGCACATTTGACGGGTATAAAAAGCCGCGAAATTTAGGAAGATTTAACCATGCCTGCGAGACAACGACTAAGCAACACCGACAGAGGAAGAGCGATAGCATGGTACCAAGAAGGTATTGGCTTGAGGGAGATTGGTCGACGGCTTGGAGTGAGTCACCCAGTCATTCTGAGGCTCAGAGACCGTTGGCTTAACACTGGAAGTGTTGAAGAACAGCAGGGACGTGGACGGACGAGAAGCACCTCCAGACAGCAGGATCGGTTCATTGTTATCGCTTGTCTGAGAGACCGTTCAGCCAGTGCCACAGTACTCCGAGACCAGCTACGACAAGCCAGCAACGTCAACGTCAGTACCCAGACAGTTCGGAACCGGCTCCACGACGCCAACTTGAGGTCAAGGTCCCCAGCAGTGAGATCAATACTGACCCCAGCGCATCGAGCTCATCGTCGGGCCTGGGCAGCATGTCATAGAAGGTGGACAAGAGCTGAATGGGCAACAGTACTCTTCACAGACGAGTCGAGGTTCACCCTCAGGTTCAACGACGGGCGGGTTCGCGTCTGGCGACGTCCTGGAGAACGCTACGTTGACGCTGCCGTCAGGGAGCATGACCGCTATGGAGATGGGTCCGTGATGGTGTGGGGTGGGTTCAGCCTACGTCACAGGACCCCCCTACACCGTGTTGAAGGCCGCCTGACCGGTGCCACCTACCGCGACACCATCATCCGCCCCCTTGTGATGCCCGCCCTGAGGGCAGTTGGCCAGGGCGCCCAGTTCCAGGACGACAACGCGCCGTGCCACCGCGCCGCCATCATGAATCAGTTCCTACAAGGGCAGCAGGTGACAAGAATGGACTGGCCTGCCAGGTCACCAGATTTGAACCCCATAGAGCATCTGTGGGACGTGCTGGGGAGGCGAGTGCGGGCCCACAACCCTCCAGCAGACACCGTGGACCAGCTGTTTCAGTTGCTGGAGCAGGAGTGGCAGGCGATCCCCCAGGACACTCTCCGCCGCCTGGTGCACTCCATGAGACGTCGATGTGACGCTTGTTTGAACGCGAACGGTGGTCATACCCGTTATTAACATCATGACATCTACCATAGACTCTTGTTACTTTTCATTTTGGGGGTATGCCTCTTTAATCAAGTGTAAAACAAAGATAATTTTTTGTCACGGTGTTTGAATAAATTTGAATGGATTGAGGAATAATAAAAATAAAATATTCAATCATTAAATTATGTTCAGCTTTGTTTTCTTTCGAATGACAGCAGTTTTCCTAAGTGGTACTTCAATTGTTTTGAGTAGTGTATACCAAGCATGTTATCATTCACTGGTTTATATATTGAGTGAGCAGAACTTTAAACGAGTCCACCATTTTTGAGGCGTTGATTTGCATGCAGTAACAAAGTGGGAAAATCACACCAAACAATTCATCATTTTCTTGTTTGCATACTGAGTGAACAAACCTTCAAACGCGTCCACCATTGTTTTGCGGCAAGGACATGTTGGCATTACCAGAATTCAGAGTCCCTAAATACTGACACCAAGTGTCTTTGAACAGGATCGGTCCCCCCCCCCCCCCCCCCCCCCCCAAATGCGTGGATTCAGTTAGTTAAGGCTTAGCAAATGCACACCAAATGTAGAGGACACAAGGAGTTCGATGCGCACAAAATCAACATCAACATTGCACAGACAAGTGTGCTCCATGGCTACGTTACCTAGCGGGGTTTCAAACGGGAATCCTCAACTGGAAACGTTATTATGTTTGTAAAAAAAAAGAAAAGATTGAAACAAATCGCCACAACAGGAGATTGCCGACCTTGAAGGTCGTGGGGGTTAAGGTGGATTTTCAATAGGAACTTACCTGTACACTGAACAGCCGGATCTGCTTCGTCCTGTCCTCGGTGATGTCAGCCAGGTGTTGTTGTTCCTTGGCGATGAGGTCTTTGGCCCTCGGCCCCATCACCCACGACCACATCACCACCCGACCCCTCAGACACTGCCATCAAAGGTCAAGACACAATGTTCAATCCACATTTCCTGTGGATGGGGTTACATGACGTTTTTGTTTTTCGTTTACTAACTCAGGGGCTTAATCGTACTGTTACTGTGTACCGTAGTCCCTAAATTTATTCATGGATATGTTTTTACTTGTCTCTATGTTGGATGTGTGCGATGGGAGCCCGAGGTTTTGAGTTGAGTGATACTATTAAAACGAATGCTTGATGTGCATGACGGTCGAAACTTGCAAAGCTTGTGTAGCTTGTTCAAGTCCTTTTGAATGCATTTGTCGAACGAACCGTTGAAACTAGAAATTACAGTTACAAAATGATCACTCACACGGTACAACTGTGTGGATTTCGCGTGTTTGCGTTTCTGCTATCTTCTTTCTGTATTACTGCAGTTAGAAAATACTGACATATTTTAAACAGCACTGAAGGCTAGCCATTTTTTGCTCTAAATTATCAAAGGTACACAACTCCAAATCAATAACACCTGGAGCACATATACAGGAGTAGAGCAGGAGTGGTGTACCTTTAATTCTATTGCCATGAGAGAACAAGTAGCCGTCTTCGTTTTTTTTTCACGGGATTACGTTCTCTGGCCTCATTTTATTTTCATTTTCATTTTTCGCTAAAGCTGATATCATTATATGACTGCGTACCAACAATGGCACTATTTACCTCGACTAATGACAAACTTTAAAATCCACGTCTGTATCAACCTTTCCTCGTTTAACTATAGCGTCATGAGAAATTTAGTACAAATACTTTGCAGCATACGGCAACACGACCAAAAACTCATTGCCAACAATGCACGAGACAACACGACCAAACACTCATTGCCAACAATGCACATGACAACGCAACAAAACATCACTCACACACAATGACGATAGCAACACAACAAAACATTATCACTCACTATGACAAGTTACAATACAACCAAACACTCATTGCTCCCAACGCACGTGACAACACGATGGAACATCCTGACTCACAATGACAGAGGACGTGTGATAGCTGAAGGGGGACTATTGTGACTCACAATGACAGAGGACGTGTGACAGCTGAAGGGGGACTATTGTGACTCACAATGACAGAGGACGTGTGACAGCTGAAGGGGGACTATTGTGACTCACAATGACAGAGGACGTGTGACAGCTGAAGGGGGACTATTGTCACTCACAATGACAGAAGACGTGTGACAGCTGAAGGGGGACTGTTGTGACTCACAATGACAGAGGACGTGTGACAGCTGAAGGGGGACTATTGTGACTCACAATGACAGAGGACGTGTGACAGCTGAAGGGGACTATTGTGACTCACAATGACAGAGGACGTGTGACAGCTGAAGGGGGACTATTGTGACTCACAATGACAGAGGACGTGTGATAGCTGAAGGGGGACTATTGTCACTCACAATGACAGAGGACGTGTGACAGCTGAAGGGGGACTATTGTGACTCACAATGACAGAGGACGTGTGACAGCTGAAGGGGGACTATTGTGACTCACAATCACAGAGGACGTGTGACAGCTGAAGGGGGACTATTGTCACTCACAATGACAGAGGACGTGTGACAGCTGAAGGGGGACTGTTGTGACTCACAATGACAGAGACGTGTGACAGCTGAAGGGGACTATTGTCACTCACAATGACAGAGGACGTGTGACAGCTGAAGGGGGACTATTGTGACTCACAATGACAGAGGACGTGTGACAGCTGAAGGGGGACTATTGTGACTCACAATGACAGAGGACGTGTGACAGCTGAAGGGGGACTATTGTGACTCACAATGACAGAGGACGTGTGATAGCTGAAGGGGACTATTGTGACTCACATTGACAGAAGACGTGTGACAGCTGAAGGGGGACTATTGTGACTCACAATGACAGAGGACGTGTGACAGCTGAAGGGGGACTATTGTGACTCACAATGACAGAGGACGTGTGACAGCTGAAGGGGGACTATTGTGACTCACAATGACAGAGGACGTGTGACAGCTGAAGGGGGACTATTGTGACTCACAATGACAGAGGACGTGTGACAGCTGAAGGGGGACTATTGTGACTCACAATGACAGAGGACGTGTGACAGCTGAAGGGGGACTATTGTGACTCACAATGACAGAGGACGTGTGACAGCTGAAGGGGGACTATTGTGACTCACAATGACAGAGGACGTGTGACAGCTGAAGGGGACTATTGTGACTCACAATGACAGAAGACGTGTGACAGCTGAAGGGGGACTATTGTACTCACAATGACAGAGGACGTGTGACAGCTGAAGGGGGACTATTGTCACTCACAATGACAGAGACGTGTGACAGCTGAAGGGGACTATTGTGACTCACAATGACAGAAGACGTGTGACAGCTGAAGGGGGACTATTGTCACTCACAATGACAGAGGACGTGGACAGAGGACGTGTGAAGCTGAAGGGGGACTATTGTGACATCACAATGACAGAGGACGTGTGACAGCTGAAGGGGGACTATTGTCACTCACAATGACAGAGGACGTGTGACAGCTGAAGGGGACTATTGTGACTCACAATGACAGAGGACGTGTGACAGCTGAAGGGGGACTATTGTGACTCACAACTGACAGAGGACGTGTGATAGCTGAAGGGGGACTATTGTGACTCACAATGACAGAGACGTGTGAAGCTGAAGGGGACTATTGTACTCACAATGACAGAGACGTGTGACAGCTGAAGGGGACTATTTGACTCACAATGACAGAGACGTGTGACAGCTGAAGGGGACTATTGACTCACAATGACAGAGACGTGTGAAGCTGAAGGGGACTATTGTGACTCACAATGACAAGGACGTGTGAAGCTGAAGGGGACTATTGTGACTCACAATGACAGAGACGTGTGAAGCTGAAGGGGGACTATTGTGACTCACAATGACAGAGGACGTGTGACAGCTGAAGGGGGACTATTGTACTCACAATGACAGAGACGTGTGAAGCTGAAGGGGGACTATTGTGACTCCAAGACAGAGACGGTGAAGCTGAAGGGGGACTATTGTGACTCACAATGACAGAGGACGTGTGACAGCTGAAGGGGACTATTGTGACTCACAATGACAGGACGTGTGACAGCTGAAGGGGACTATTGTACTCACAATGACAGAGACGTGTGACAGCTGAAGGGGACTATTGTACTCACAATGACAGAGACGTGTGACAGCTGAAGGGGACTATTGTACTCACAATGACAGAGACGTGTGAAGCTGAAGGGACTATTGTGACTCACAATGACAGAGGACGTGTGACAGCTGAAGGGGGACTATTGTACTCACAATGACAGAGACGTGTGACAGCTGAAGGGGACTATTGTGACTCACAATGACAGAGGACGTGTGACAGCTGAAGGGGACTTTGTGACTCACAATGACAGAGACTGTGACAGCTGAAGGGGACTATTGTGACTCACAATGACAGGGACGTGTGAAGCTGAAGGGGACTTTGTGACTCACAATGACAGAGACGTGTGACAGCTGAAGGGACTTTGTGACTCACAATGACAGAGGACGTGTGACAGCTGAAGGGACTATTGTGACTCACAATACAGAGGACGTGTGACAGCTGAAGGGGGACTATTGTGACTCACAATGACAGAGGACGTGTGAAGCTGAAGGGGGACTTTGTGACTCACAATGACAGAGACGTGTGACAGCTGAAGGGGGACTATTGTGACTCACAATGACAGAGGACGTGTGATAGCTGAAGGGGACTATTGTGACTCACAATGACAGAGGACGTGTGATAGCTGAAGGGGGACTATTGTGCACTCACAATGACAGAGGACGTGTGAAGCTGAAGGGGGACTATTGTGACTCACAATGACAGAGGACGTGTGACAGCTGAAGGGGACTATTGTGACTCACAATGACAGAGGACGTGTGACAGCTGAAGGGGGACTATTGTGACTCACAATGACAGAGGACGTGTGAAGCTGAAGGGGGACTATTGTGACTCACAATGACAGAGGACGTGTGACAGCTGAAGGGGACTATTGTGACTCACAATGACAGAGGACGTGTGACAGCTGAAGGGGGACTATTGTGACTCACAATGACAGAGGACGTGTGACAGCTGAAGGGGACTATTGTGACTCACAATGACGAGACGTGTTACAGGGACAGTCCTGACGTGTGACAGCTGAAGGGGGACTATTGTGACTCACAATGACAGAGGACGTGTGATAGCTGAAGGGGGACTATTGTGACTCACAATGACAGAGGACGTGTGACAGCTGAAGGACTATGCACCACAATGACAAGACGTGTGGACAGCTGAAGGGCTATGTGACTCACAATGACAGAGGACGTGTGACAGCTGAAGGGGGACTATTGTACTCACAATGACAAGGACGTGTGACAGCTGAAGGGGGACTATTGTGACTCACAATGACAGAGGACGTGTGACAGCTGAAGGGGACTATTGTGACTCACAATGACAGAGGACGTGTGACAGCTGAAGGGGGACTATTGTGACTCACAATGACAGAGGACGTGTGACAGCTGAAGGGGGACTATTGTGACTCAATACAAGACGTGTGACAGTGAGGGACTGTTGTGACACATGAGGACTTGACAGCTGAAGGGGACTTTGTGACTCACAATGACAAGAGTGACAGTAGGGACTTGTGATCATGACAGGATGGACAGCAAGGGGGACTGTTGTGACTCACAATGACAGAGACGTGTGACAGCTGAAGGGGACTGTTGTGACTCACATGACAGAGAGTGTGACAGCTGAAGGGGACTGTTGTGACTCACATGACAAGGACTGTGACAGCTGAAGGGGACTTTGGACGGTGAGTGAGGACTTGAAAGAGGTGAAGTGGGACTATTGTGACTCACAATGACAGATGACGTGTGATAGCTGAAGGGGGACTATTGTGACTCACAATGACAGAAGACGTGTGACAGCTGAAGGGGGACTGCTGGCCCTCCTCTTGGATGCAGAAATCATCCAGCCAAACCCTGCTCTCCGTGTTCCTCAGGTACTCGCTCGCAACATCGCACACTGCAACGCAATCAACCCCCAGTGAGATAAGACAGACAGACAGACAGACACACAGACAGACAGACAGACGGAGACAGAGAGAGACACGACAGAGAGAGAGAGAGAAAGACAGACAGACAGACAGACAGACAGACAGACGGAGACAGAGAGAGAGACTACACAGAGAGAGAGAGAGAAAGACAGACAGACAGACAGACGGAGACAGAGAGAGACACTACAGAGACAGAGAGAGACGGACAGACTGACACACACACACACACACACACACACACACACACACACACACACACACACACACACACACACACACTGAACTGAAACCATTCAATGTCGGATTAACCATGGGTTCACACACACATGCACACACACACACACAACACACACACGCGCGCGCGCGCGCGCGCGCGCGTGCACACACACACATACACACACACACACACACACTGACTGACTGAAACCATTTACTGTCAGATTAACATAGTGTTGTACTGACATTTTAAAAAGAAAAACCTTAATGAAATAATGAGGTAACGAAAATAATACAAATAACATCTGAATGACATAAAAATCATAAAGGAAAATTAACAGGGAAACATTTAACATTTCTAAGTAACATAATAAAAATTCAGAAATTGTAACAATAAAGCAAATTACATCTTAACTGTACTGAAAATCAACAATCTCTCTCTCTCTCTCTCTCTCTCCTCTCTCTCTCTCTCTCTCTCTCTCTCTCTCTCTCTCTCTCTCTCTCTGAACACCATAAAAAAAAAGGAAAGACCCCCCCCCAAACACATGCACACAAAAACACACACCATCCAATCACACACACACACACACACACACACACTCTCTCTCTCTCTCTCTCTCCTCTCTCTCTCTCTCTCTCTCTCCCTCTCCCTCACAAACACACACCCCACACACACACACACACACACACACACACACACACACACACACACACACACACACTCACAAAAACCACGCTTCCCCTTCCCCCTACTCACGTGTATGCGAGCACGCACATATATTCACTCACAGACAAACAAATAAAAACCAAAACTCTCTCTCTCGCACGCGCGCGCGCGCGCGCCACACACACACACACACACACACACACACACACACACACACACACACACAACACATACATACACACAAACCGCCACCTCCCCTACACACACTCAAAACATATCCAACACAAAAAACGTATAGACGTACGCACAACATGCTCTCACATATAAACAAAACGAAGTTCTTTCCCCCCCCCTCTCCTCTCTCTCCCCTCTCTCTCTCTCTCTAGCGCGCGCACAACCTGTGCAAAAGTTTCGTAAATGGAATAATGCGACCTAGTACACGTGAGAGTCGAACAGCTATGTCATGTAACAAATTCTTTGCTCTACGTGTACATCAGACCACTAAACCAAAAAAGAAACAAACATTTAAAAAAAAAAAAAAAAAAAAAAATCCGTTAGAAAAATCTGCCAAGTGGATGAGACTTGATCAGATTTACAGCCAAATGGCTAGCCTCCACCCATTTTCTGGGTTGGGACAAAAAACACTATGCAATGTTAAAGGTAGATTTTTAGACAAAATTTTATCATGAAGACATTGAAAATATGCTTTTGTTAATGAACATTCAAGTAAAAAATGAGATACATTAAGGTTTTGACCACAGACACACAAAGGAGATGGTTTTTAAAACCTGCCAAACCAACAATCCACCCGTATTCTGTGCAATAAATTTCGATTCGGAATAGAACCTGGCGGACTTATACAATGACTGCCGGGGGCAGAAAGATCCCATCTGTTCTTCTGAATGGCAGCTTCAATGTACTGTGTTCTTCTCTGGTCCCAGAGTGCTTTTGTCAGAATATTGTTTATTTCAAGAACCGAATAAGGAATATCACATAAAACTGTATTCGATTTGCACATTGAAGCCTCTTTTGCACAGGTATCAGCCAGTTCATTCCCTCGAAGATCGCAGTGACCGGGTACCCATAATAATGTTATTTTGGAACCTCGCATCATTAACTGGTGAATTGAAAATAAAATTTCACTGACGAGATCAGGACGACTTGATGTATTTTGAAGGTGTAAAGCCGTTAAAGCAGACTTGGAATCTGACAAAATCAGTATTCTTTCTGGTAAGACTTGCACATCAAGAATGAAATTAACAGCTTTCATAAGAGCAAATAACTCAGCAGTGAAAATAGAACAACCTTTGGTAATATGAAATCTTTTTTCAATGTTAAGGGAAGGTATCACGAAAGCAGCACCAACCTCAGAAGTACACGAAACTGAACCATCAGTGAAAATATGCAGATAAGATTCATATTCAGTGTAAATCAATTCTTTAACAAGAGAAGCAAGCAAAAATGGATTCTCATTTTTAGTAATATTACCATAGGAATAGAAAAATCTGCTTGCTTCATCAACCAAAGGGGGAAAGGGTATTTGGTCATTTTAACAATGTTGTCAAGCGAAAAGTTGCATGCATGTAAAAGAGGAGATACATAATCAGACAATGAAGTATATGCTTTTTTATTCCGTATCTCTCTAGAAACGTAGGTGCTTTCATCAAGTTCAGAAGTAACTGAGTTAGGGACTGTTCTTGCTCGTGCTGAGTAGCTACAAGCACAGAGCATCCTATGTTCATTTAAAGGCAAAACTCATGCCTCTCTGTAAGTCATATCAATTGATGCCCATCTTGGAAGCCCCAAAGCAATTTTAAGTGCTAAGGAATCAATACTAGTTAACTTATGTAAATCTGTCTTTGGTGCAGTGAAAAATACTTCTTGACCATAACTTACAATCGAATGAACTGTCCCTAAGGCGACATGGATAAGATTAGATCCATAATTTATTAGAGGGATTCCAGTTAGGACTCGCAGTAACGCAATTTTCTTTCTTGCCTTTTCCACGAGATGATTTATATGTTTACACCAAAATAATTTATAGTGAAAAATAACGCCTAGAAATTTTACTTGCTTACTTGGGAAAATGAAAGAATCACCTATTTGTACTTTTACAGCGTCCCTACCTTCAAAATCGATATTTTTCTTTGTAAATATAATAAAAACCGATTTGTCCGTTGATAAGTTAAAACCGTTTGAATTCAAATAATTAACAAGTTTACTGACCGCAAATTGAAACTGTTCAACAATTTTATTACGCTTGATTTTGTTTTTTGTAAAATTACAATTTACATTTTTCCACATTGCAATATCATCTGCATAAGCAGCTAAAGTTGCCCCTTTCGTGTCAATCTGATTAAGATCATAAAGCATCAATGAGAAGAGGATTGGAGAAATGACACTTCCTTGAGGGACACCCATGTTAACATATCTTGTACTTGACAGCACACCATTTAGTTTTACTTGTAGCGTTCTTCCAGATAAAAATGATTGTAAAAACATGTGGAAACGACCTTTAATCCCAATTTCATGAGCCTTGGACAATAATTTAAAATGCCAAACAGAATCGTACGCTCTATGAATATCAAAAAACGTGGCTAAAGTAGAGTGTCGCTTAGCCAAGGCTTTTTTGACGTGTGAAGCTAAAAGACTAACATGATCAGTGACACCCCTCCCTTTTCTGAAACCAGCTTGAAATAT
>JAMYXO010000266.1:22500-27500 GCA_033310375.1 Conus canariensis | reverse complement strand
TCTCTCTCACTCATTCTCTCTCTCTCTACGGAATAATTGTCTAATACACTAATATCATTGTTTTCAAATGTTTCAAAGCATGTCGTAGTTCTTCGTAACATCAATGTTCTGTACCACATTTACTTTGCCAAATGTATCACTCAGGGTAAGCAAACATAGCATATACCTCTTCTGCATCTGATTCCACGGTCTACACATAAGCCTTTCATACTCTGACTTCCTAATACAGATGCGTGGCAAAATGGTGTGCATCTTGTAGGATCGTTTCAGCGGTCTACACATAAACGTATAAAATACACTGTCCTCAGAACATTCCATTAAATGACTGCCAACATGGCGCATGAACTTGCAGAACCATTTCAGCGACTTAAACATAAATATTTAATACACTGACTTCATAACTTCTTCTTCTTCTTCTGCGTACGCAGGCTGATACTCCTGCGGACACCCCCTGTATAGGGAGTGGAGTTTTGTGTGTATGACTGTTTTTTTATCCCGGCATTAAGGCAGCCATACTCCAACTTTGGGGAAGGTGCATGCTATGTGTAACGTGTCATCCATACCAACGGCCAAACTGGCCTTCTCTTCCGAAAGTTGCTGATGGGATTTGACGTGTGTGCAAGATGTTATGCGTGCGTTCACACACGGAACCTCGGTTTATAGTCTCATTCGAAGGACTGTATGGGAAATGGAGTCAGAACCAATGTTAACTCCGAGGGAAAAATCCCCCCTACCGAAACGGCCCGGCGGAGATTCGAACCCGCAACCCCAAGATTACGAGTCCGGCGCACTACCACCGAGCTATTCCGGCCCCCGACCTCATAACAAATCATGAAACGTCTGCCAAAACGCAACGTTATGTAAATCTTACAAAACTGCTTCGACAATCTCTATGACTGTTTTACAGTACACAGACTTTATATACAACACATTAGTAAACGCATTTCAACGTAGCGTAAACTTCACATAACATTTCAACAGTCCACGCGACAAATACTGAGCGCACCAGGTTAATTAATTATCATCAAATGCAGTCACGGCGCACACCCGCCCATAATTGTGTGTGTGTGTGTGTGTGTGTGTGTGTGTGTGTGTGTGTGTGTGTGTGTGTGTGTGTGTGAATAAATGAATGAATGTGTATGTACGTGGTGTGCGTGTGTGTGTGAAAGAGAGAGAGAGAGAAAGAGAGAGTGTAGGTTGTGCGCGCGCGCGAGCATCTGTGTGTGCCTGTGTCCATCCACGTGTGAGAGCGTGCGTTTGTCAGCATAATGTGTGTTGCGCGCGCATATGTGTGTGTGTATGTGTGTGTGTGTGTGTGTGTGTGTGTGTGTGTGTGTGTGTGTGTGTGTGTGTGTGTGTGTGTTTTTACAAAATGAATCCGTCTTATTTTCTTTGTCTGTTTGTTGGTGTGGTTGTGTTTATTTACCTTTTGACAGATTTTTCTTCTTCTATTTGGTTCTCAAAGAATCTGGCTGCCCCTGGTGTGTTCAGCATGTCCCTTATGTACGCCTGAAAGAGGTAACATAATTGTCATCGTCATTGTCATCATCATGGTAACCATATTCATAGTATATACATTTGTAGTACTCATCCGAATATAGGCAACAAACGAGTCAAAGATTGACCACAAAAGTGTCTGTTCTTTCAAAGCGAGTCGATTTCATTTTTTGTTTTTCTTACTAAATCATTTTATTCATTAATGTTAAAAATTTGTAAACGTAAATCTGAATACAGCTTTCTACTGATAAAGTACATTTTCATAGAACTTTATAATCACTCTCTCTCTCTCTCTCTCTCTCTCTCTCTCTCTCTCTCTCTCTCTCTCTCTCTCTCTCTCTCTCTCTCTCTCTCTCTCTCTCTCTCGTATCTCTCTCCTCTCTCTATCTCTCTCCTCTCTTCTTTCTTCTCTCTCTCTCTCTCTCTCTCTCTCTCTCTCTCTCTCTCTCTTCTCTCTCTCTCAAAACAAACTCACTCTGATTCTTCCCACGGGGCAATGTCTCTGGGCGAGGGTCAGTTCCCTGGTCAGATGCTCAGGACTGCAGGTGGTCAGTAAATGCCAGATGGCCTGACGACACAGTCAACACAACACATCAACTATGAGCTGCACGTGCCCTGTGATCACAGGCCAGCTAGGAATGAGCTGGATGCTCCGGTAACAGTGAACACGAATCAGCGATAAATTTAATGATCTAATGACAGGGAACCAAAATCAACGATCACCTGGATGATCTGATGAGAGTGAACACAGATCAACTGTCGGTTGTATGATCTCGAAACAGTGAACACACACCACCACAAACAAACCAGGAATTGTAGGATCTGACGAAAGTGAAGACAAATCAGCGGAAAGTTGGACGACTTGATAAGAGTCAACACAAGCCACTGATGAGTTGGATGGTCTTACAACAGTGAACATACATCTACGTCTTACAACAGTGAACACACTCTGCCATGGTCATTGATGAGTTGGACGGTCTTACAACAGTGAACACACATCTACCATGCCATTGATGAGTTGGACGGTCTTACAACAGTGAACACACATCTGCCATGGTCATTGATGATTTGGATGGTCTTACAACAGTGAACACACATCTACCATGGCCATTGATGAGTTGGATGGTCTTACAACAATGAACACACATCTACCATGACCATTGATGATTTGAATGGTCTTACAACAGTAAACATTGATGATTTGGATGGTCTTACAACAATGAACACACATCTACCAGGGCTTTAATGACACAAGATATTGATGAGTTGAATGGTCTTACAACAGTGAACATTGATGAATTGGGTGGTCTTACAACAATGAACACACGTCTACCACGGCTTTGATGACACAAGCCATTGATGAGTTGGATGGTCTTACAACAGTGAACACACATCTACCATGACTTTGATGGTCTGAATATAGAATGAACACAAATCACAGGAGTTACATGATCTGATGACAGTACATACAAATCAACGGATGAGTTCCATGATCTGATAATAGTGGACGCAATATGTGAATGGGTTGAATGAGCTGACAACAATGAACACAAGTCAACAATGAATTGAATAAAATGAGGTCAATGAACGCAAATCAACAATGAGTTCAATGAACTGACACCAATGAACACAAATCGACGGTGAGACAGATGATCTCATACCAGAGCATATACACACACGCGCACGCACGCACACACACACACACACACACACACACACACACACACACACACACACACACACACACACACACACACATACATTACCTTTAAACAAATGAAGCAGAAAATGTTCAATCAACTCCGCTAAGAAAACTTTATATTTTTACCCACGTCTGTAACTTGCTTTGTTTGCCTGCCCATCTGTCTGTCGAAAAGTTTACGCAAAACTTAATGAGCATCGTTTAACAAAACTTAATGAGCATCGTTTAACAAAACTTTGCGAAAAGTACACTGTGACCCCACCGTAAACCTATTCCATTTTGGCACAGATCCGTGCCACGAATCCGGATCAAAGAACGAATCCTGGATCCGTTCATTAGGATTATATCGGGGAAGGGGGGGGGGGAGAGAATCAACTAATTTCAGTGAAACTTCATGGATAGATGGAACGTGGCCCAACGACAAACCCTTCGAAATGTGATGCGGATTCGTTTTGAGCGGCCGGATCAAAAGGTCGATCCACATTATGTTCAACTTTGGTGGGGGTGTGCGTTCTCCCTACTGCCTTTCTACTTAGCACTGGTATTACTGACCTGGGCTTTGCTGTCCAGGCTGTCTGGCAGACCATGAAGGAGCATGGCTTCCACTGCGTGGCACAGCCTGTCGGTGTGTTCACACCTGTACAGAAAAACAACCAATAATCATATCAAGATGGAACATATACCTTTACAACGAAAACCAACACCCCTGTAAACAACGCACCATGTAAACAAACAGACTGTCACTCAAGCTAGCTCTACAGAATTCTCCTCCTCTAATACAGGAATGCACAATCAATGTTCAAGCGTGTATGTTAAAGCTCAGGCACACACACACACCCACACACACACACACACACACACACACACACACACACACACACACACACACACACTTTTGTTTTCAACCCTTGGTGGTGAGAACACCACAGAATTATGGACTGTGGTGTTCTCTATTTGACCCAAAAGCACAGACACAATCAGCCGTGTCTCCCTGATGAGTCCGATCCAGGGGACTAAAGGCCTAGGAGCAGGCAATACCAATAGATCTGCCTTCGAGAGGGATTACGATGGTTCCCTTATGCAGCTAGTGAAGGGTTTTCATATATATAATATATATTTTCCCATTTTCTTCATCTTCAATTTTTTTTTCAAATCTTTGCCAAGTCATTACTATAATGATGGAAGAATTGTTAACTTGCACTTGTTTCCCCCACTACTTAATTGTTCAGCATTATATTGTTTAGTCAATCAGTGTGCGATTGCATCTCTTAGAAGATCGAAGTAAAAGTTGTTCTGCACAATTCTTAGCCGCTAACAATGCTTGGGTTATTGGACAGCAGAGCTGACCACCCAGACTCTTCCATATCTTTTGATCTCGCTTGCATCCTTGAATGGATCCTCAAGCATAGGCTCAAAGATTGTCCCCTACATTTTATACTGTTTGCATAATGTTTTAGTTTTTCAGCAACTTTTTTCCTCTCCACACTTCGTTTTCTTTTATTTACTACCTTTCGCTGGCTGCTGTGGGGGTGTTGTTGGATTCTTTTTTGAACCCTTGGTGGTGAGAACACCACAGAATTATGGACTGTGGTGTGTCTCTATTTGACGCCAAGAGCACAGACACGATCAACCGTGTCTCCCTGATGAGTCCGATCCAGCGGAGGAAGGCCTAGGAGCAGCAATTCATATAGATCTGCCTTCGAGAGGGATTACGATGGTTCCCTCATGCAGCTAGTGAAAGGTTTTCATATTTATAATATAATTACATTTTCCCTTTTTTTTCATCTTCATTTTTTGTTTA
>JAMYXO010000266.1:0-20000 GCA_033310375.1 Conus canariensis | reverse complement strand
TCCTTCCCTCCTCCTCCCTGGACCGGACCCTCCGCAATCGACTGTTGCCATTGTGGTCACTCATCACTTGGAGATAAGACAATCAGAAAGGTCTGCTGACCAGTCGGCACTTGGCGTTATCGGATCGCCACCGCTACGATGCAGCGGACACAACAAAACTGCCAGATCACTCTGTGTGGGAAAACCGATTATTGCACTGCTTCAGATAAGATTGTCAGAATCGATCGACTCACAGACACAGTGCGTTTATGGCCCTTCACGTGTTTGCTTGAAGTCTACGTATGGGTTCATCGTGGCGTCGAAAGGTCCAGATTGAAGTTTTCCTCATGAAAAGGATTGTTTTCATTCTAAAAAGACGCCGGGCATATAGCGTTTCTTTTTTTTTTAAACAGTATTGGTAATTACTTTGCTTTTACCTCGGATATTTTGCCATACACGCAGCCAGGAGTGAAATCAATCGCCATGATTCAGGTTCACGTGAAGAAGGCAACAGTAATAGCATCGCCATTGTTATTATATTCACTGTATAGATATGTCTGATGGCCAAAGTATCATAACTAATGCCTTGCTTCTTTTCGACAATGTCCCCTGTGAACTAACCATGTCAAAAGAGTCAACAGAATGATTTTAACGTCAAAATGTCAAAGGCACTCTATGAAGACAATTACCCATTTCCGCAAATGAAGATGTATCTGTGGTGTATAGTTACTTTACACTGATAAAATAATCTATAGATGACTGTTAAAAACAACTTAAGAAACGCTAGCCCCCACCGCAAAAGCCACTCCCGTGTAATTTTGCACCGAGGTCCTCGCTCGACCCTAATCTGTGTTGTGTATACAGAGTTTCTTTTTCTTCCCTCCACAGTATCAATTTTTGCTTTCTTGTGAGCGTCATTTTCACACCACGTGTCAAAGAAAATTGTATGAGACAGCCATCCAGGTCTGCTATGCACGCTTCCAATGCCTCATACAACCGGCTAAGCCATGGGCGAACTTTGCACGGCCGGGTCCGGGTCCACTATGCACGCTTCCAATGCCCCATAACAACCGGCTAAGCCATGGGCGTACTTTGCAACGGCTGGGGTCCGGGTCCACTATGCACGCTTCCAATGCCCCATACAACAGGCTAAGCCATGGGCGTACTTTGCACGGCCGGGTCCGGGTCCACTATGCACGCTTCCAATGCCCCATACAACCGGCTAAGCCATGGGCGTACTTTGCACGGCCGGGTCCGGGTCCACTATGCACGCTTCCAATGCCCCATACAACCGGCTAAGCCATGGGCGTACTTTGCACGGCCGGGTCCGGGTACACTATGCACGCTTCCAATGCCCCATACAACCAGCTAAGCCATGGGCGTACTTTGCACGGCGGGTCCGGGTACACTATGCACGTAGCCTAACTCCTGTATCAGATTACCATCGATGATGAATGGTGAGATTAACGGCCAGGTTATCTTGGAGCTCTTAAGGACTAATTGGTATACTGTCCAGACTGCTGCCACCGTCACGTGCAGGTCAAGAATGATCTTTGTTGTCCCGCGTTGCACAGCGTTGGAAAAAGTCATAGTGTAAAGGACAACCCTTTGTGTGCGTGTGTCGAGGTCATTTATTGATGCCCGCTAGCTTCTCTCCATGAGAGCGCTCTCCATTAAAACACGATGAAGGGGTGTGTGGGGAGGGAGGCGGGGGGAGGGGGAGGGCATGGTCAATAGGAGAAAACAAGGAGAAAACAAGAACACGGTGCAAGTAACAGCAAGACAGAATTACACCGATCAAGTAACACAGCAAGACAGAATTACACTGATCAAGTAACACAGCAAGGCAGAATTACACTGATCAAGTAACATAGCAAGACAGAATTACACTGATCAAGTAACAGCAAGACAGAATTACACTGATCAAGTAACAGCAAGACAGAATTACACTGATCAAGTAACAACACGACAGAATTACACTGATCAAGTAACAGCAAGACAGAATTACACTGATCAAGTAACACAGCAAGACAGAATTACACTGATCAAGTAACAGCAAGACAGAATTACACTGATCAAGTAACAGCAAGACAGAATTACATTGATCAAGTAACAGCAAGACAGAATTACACTGATCAAGTAACAGCAAGACAGAATTACACTGATCAAGTAACAGCAAGACAGAATTACACTGATCAAGTAACAGCACGACAGAATTACACTGATCAGTGAGACGAGGAAGAGAGGAGGCGTGATGGGAGGGCCTGCAGGAGAGAGGGGGGGGCGAGGCGAGCTTGTACATAAATGAACTGTGTGATTGACTGGACGATGTTTATTTGGAAGCGTGCGTGACTGCAGGCAACTAAAAAGGGCAAAAAAATTACTGGGTCGCTACGAATGACAAAATGACAATACAAGCGCAACGCGTTTCGACTATTGGGTCTTCTCAACAGGCAAATTACTATTCAAAACATGTAACAAAGGCGAAGAAGACAGTCACTTATCTCTCGATCTAGTGCACAAATTTAGGCCTCAGTTCACACATGTCTTTAGCTCTTTGTTTCCATTGTTCTGAATGTCATTATTTGTCGCACGAGAAGGCCCAGCACTGTTTGCTTTGTACTTTGTTCATTTATTTGGCGGCCCCAACTCTGTTTCTGCTCCAGACTGGGACAAGTTTGGAGGAAGTGGGGCGAGAGATGTATCAACAAAGGCGGCACAAGACTGTCCGAGTTGCTACGTTCGCTCGCGCTAAGAAAGAGAGAGAGAAAGAGTGAGAGAGATATGCAGAAGACGACAGACGACAGACAGAGACAGGGAAAAGACAGACAGATCAAAGAGAGAGAGAGAGAGAGCAGAGCAGAGAGAGAGACGATGATGCAAAGAAGAGACAGACAACATCCCGACAGAATGAGAAACAGAAGACCAGGAAGAGAGAGAGAAGAAAGAGAGAGAGAGACATGGAGAGAGACAAGAGACAAGACAAGACAAACAAATGTTTGTTGCGTATAACTGTGGCCATACATTGACGAGTGTTTCTCAGTATCCATGAGGGAACAGCAAGCAACTGTTAAGTGAGGTGACATTGCCAGAAATCCTGTATTTATCGCATTTCGCAGCAAAAATGGTTCATAAACAAACTTGCTCTGCGTTTCATAACTAGATAAGGATTTTAGACAAATTAGCGGTAGTATCAAGGTATACTCAAAACTTTGTGCTTGTTCAGTTTTATGTAAGCAGTCCTACACTTAATATATAAATTAGCTCTAGGTCACTAAAAATGTCGGCATTCGAGAGCATAATCATGGAGTCATCCTCACATCGCTTGGGAGGGGACACAGGTTGATCTTTGCCGAAAGCGGAAAGTATGGCTGTTTATTGAAAGCTGTTTTAAGAAATTCAAAATACTTCTTCATGTTTAAGATGCTTTAAATGAGTTGTATAGGTCAAAACCATTGCATGTCTGATCCTGAG
This sequence comes from Conus canariensis, assembly GCA_033310375.1. Lineage (NCBI taxonomy): Eukaryota > Metazoa > Mollusca > Gastropoda > Neogastropoda > Conidae > Conus > Conus canariensis. The sequence goes on along the minus strand of JAMYXO010000266.1, from coordinate 16,547 downwards.
AATACCATGTTGACAAAAGCTGAGAGAAAGGATTGCGATGGTTCCATGCAAGCTATAAGTTCATATCTGTAATACTTCTTAATTCATGTTCCCTTTCTCACATCTTCACCCCCCACCCCACACACCCCACCACCCCCCCCCTTCCTTAAGTCCAAATTTTGCTAAGTCTACTATGAAGACAGTTGATTGTTGGCCTGCGCTTGTTTTTTTCCCACTATTAGATTGTTCCGTCTTTGTATTTCTGATTATTCAAGTTTAAAAGGCTGTGCAGTCTGAATAAAAGTTAATCTGTGTTAGATTTTCTATGGGAGCAAAGTTACCCACATGTTTACGTATTGTTTACTGTTCCTGCCTCATTTCATTTCCAATTTCGTTTCGATTAAATCGAGTTATTTGTATTTGTTTCTGTCCGTCTTTGTTTTCTTTGACTTCCTTGATCAATTGGGTGGATCTCAAGCGAGGCTGAAAGATTGTCCTTTTATTTGCTAATGTCCTTTAGTTTTTCAGCAACTCTTCTCCACTTTCGTTTGGTTTCATTACTTGCCTTCACTGGCGCTTTGGGTGCTATGGATCTTTTGAACCCTGGGTGGTAGAACACCACGTATTATGGCTGTGGTGCTTCCCCATTTGACGCCGGGTGTTGCAGACAAACCAGCCGTGTCTCCCTGATTGAGTTCCGATCCAGCGGCCCATAAGGTCTGGAGAGGCATACAAATATATCTGCCTTCAAAAGAGATGTGATGGTCCCTTATAAGCAAGTGAGGTTTCATTTCTGTATATTTTTCTTATTCATGTTCCCAGTTCTCATTTTCAACCTTGCCCCTGCCCCTTCTAAGTCCAAATTTTGCTAATCTACTTGAAGACAGTTGAGTGTTGGTTCCTGAGTTGTTTTGCACCACTATAGTTTGTTCGTCTTGTATTTGTCTGATTTATCAAATTAAAGGCTGTGACCAGTCCTTGAATAAAAGTTAATCTGTGTTAGGTTTTCTTATGGGAGCAAAAGTTATCACTTGTTTATGATATATAAATCAGAATATTTTATTAACAAGAGATCAAGCAGGAACGCCATGAGCAGTTTGTTGTCAAGAAGCATCTGACAGCATAAAAGCAATGTCGATGTGACATCACATCATTAAGTCCCTACACACACACACCAATGGACACGACACTGATGCCGTGTCCAAATGTTATCTCCAAAGACAGAACATGGCTTACTGGAGTGTTACAATGACAACCAACATAGCACCAATGGTAAGCCACAGACTGGAGTGTTGGAATGGCAGGAATATAGCACCAATGGTAAGCCACAGACTGGAGTGTTGGAATGACAACCAACATAGCACCAATGGTAAGCCACAGACTGGAGTGTTGGGATGGCACGAACTTAGCACCAGTGATAAGCCTCCGAACTGTAGCTGAAGAACCCTCAGGGAGAAAAATGACAGGAGAAGGAAGAAAAGATGGAAGCAAGAAGAGAAACGTTAAACGACGGGATTGAGAGAAAAAAAGAGGACAGAAGGTAAAAAGGAAAGAGTGTAGGAAGGCAGGAAAGAAAGTGTAGGAAGGCAGGAAGGAAAGAGTGTAGGAAGGCAGGAAGGAACAAGTGTAGGAAGGCTGGAAAGAAAGAGGCGAGGGAGCAATGATGGAAGGACGGAAAGAGTGCAGGAAAGGTGCTGGTCCAAAAAAAAGAAAGAAGAATCAGAGAAAGATGGAAAGAAAGCAGATCAGAAAGAAGAATTAGAGAAAGATGGAAAGAAAGCAGATCAGAAAGAAGGAAGAAAAAGACAGAGGTGAGGAATGAAGAAGAGAAGGAAGCAGGGAAGGGAAAAAGGGGGAGGGAGGGAAAGGAAAGAGGAGGGGGGGAAGGGGGACTACAGATCGCGCTGCCTCAGGAGGAGGGAGAGTTTGGCTTCATGATCAGCAGCTCCGTCTCTTCCGGTCGCATGTGTCTGGTCATCTTTGCCAGGGATTTCCTCAGAAGCTTCTCCAACTTGTTCTTCTTCAGTAAAAGAAGTTCCTGCAACAAGGTCAAGGAAAAGTGTTCTTTAACTGACCCCTCGTGGAGTGTGAAGGAGATCAACACCACGACCTGCACAACAGGTCCCCACATCGTTATCCCAGTCTCTGGGTATGGAGAATAAAAGCAACTGTTGTAAAAATAAGTTCAAGGTCAAACCTTATTTGAAATTACTTGCAACGTGGAGAATGTCAGAAACAACTAGGAATCAGCAAGTTATAGTGTAAGTATTGTTTCTTTTTTTTTTCGTAGTATGGAATCGATAGAATTTCGATTAGATATTTTAAACAAACTGCGCCAATCTGGAATAACAATGATTACACAAGGAAATTGAGTGAACGATATTGACTGGATGACACGGGAAACGACTGAATGAAGCGCCAGCTGGCAGCTCTTCAGTCGGCACTACCCAGGTAGGCAGGTAGGCAGCCCGTTGTGTAAATGAGTGTCGCTTGTAAAGCGCTTAGAGCTTGGTCTCTAGCCGAGAATAGGCGCTATATAAGTATTCATTATTATTATTATTATTATTTCCAAATACAATACAGTTTCTTAATTTCAGGCGATTGTAATTGATTTGGTGAAGATGTCTTATACAATGATGTGATATTTCCTTGATTGAGTCGTGATTTGCATGCAATAACACCATATACCAAGCATGTTATCATTCACTGGTTTATATATTGAGTGAGCAGAACTTGAAACGAGTCCACCATTTTTGTCTTGCAGCCAGTACATGATGTGCTATTTCCGTGGGAAAAAGCGTTGATTTGCATACAGTAACAAAGTGGGTAAATCACAAACAATTCATCATTTTCTTGTTTGCATACTGAGTGAACAAACCTTCAAACGCGTCCACCATTGTTTTGCGGCAAGGACATGTTGGCATTACCAGAATTCAGAGTCCCTAAATACCGACACCAAGTGTCTTTGAACAGGATGGAACTGACCTGTACACTGAACAGCCGGATCTGCTTCGTCCTGTCCTCGGTGATGTAAGCCAGGTGTTGTTCCTTGGCGATGAGGTCTTTGGCCCTCGGCCCCATCACCCACGACCACATCACCACCCGACCCCTCAGACACTGCCATCAAAGGTCAAGACACAATGTTCAGTCCACATTTCCTGTGGATGGGGTTACATGACGTTTTTGGTTTTCGTTTACTAACTCAGGGGCTTAATCGTACTGTTACTGTGTACCATAGTCCCTCAATTTATTCATGGATATGTTTTTACTTGTCTCTATGTTGGATGTGTGTGATGGGAGCCCGAGGTTTTGAGTTGAGTGATACTATTAAAACGGATGCTTAATGTGCATGACGGTCGAAACTTGCAAAGCTTGTGTAGCTTGTTCAAGTTCTTTTGAATGCATTTGTCGAACGAACCGTTGAAACTAGAAATTACAGTTACAAGATGATCACTCATACGGTACAACTGTGTGGATTTTGCGCGTTTGCGTTTCTGCTATTTTCTTTCTGTGTTACTGCAGTTAGAAAATACTGACACATTTTAAACAGCACTGAAGGGTAGCCATCTTTTGCTCTAAATTATCAAAGGTACACAACTCCAAATCGCAAATATACAGGAGTAGAGCAGGAGTGGTATACCATTCATTCTATTGCCATGAGAGAACAAGCAGCCGTCTTCGTTTTTATACAGGTTTACGTTCACTGGCCTCATTTTATTTTCATTTTCAGCTAAAAGTTAATGTCGTTATATGACTGCGTACCAACAATGGCACTATTGCACCTCAACTAATGACAAACTTTAAAATCCGTGTCTGTACCAACCATTCCTCGTTTAACTATAGCGTCATGATAAATTTAGTACAAATACTTTGCAGCATACGGCAACACGACCAAAAACTCATTGCCAACAATGCACATGACAAAGCAACAAAACATCACTCACACACAATGACGACAGCAACACAAAACATTATCACTCACTATGACAAGTGACAACACAACCAAACACTCATTGCTCCCAGTGCACGTGACAAAACCAAACACTCATTGCTCCTAAAGCACGTGACAACACAACCAAACACTCATTGCACCCAACGCACGTGACATCACAATGGAACATCCTGACTCACAATGACAGAGGACGTGTGACAGCTGAAGGGGGACTATTGTGACTCACAATGACAGAGGACGTGTGACAGCTGAAGGGGGACTATTGTGACTCACAATGACAGAGGACGTGTGACAGCTGAAGGGGGACTATTGTGACTCACAATGACAGAGGACGTGTGACAGCTGAAGGGGGACTATTGTGACTCACAATGACAGAGGACGTGTGACAGCTGAAGGGGGACTGTTGTGACTCACAATGACAGAGGACGTGTGACAGCTGAAGGGGGACTATTGTGACTCACAATGACAGAGGACGTGTGACAGCTGAAGGGGGACTGTTGTGACTCACAATGACAGAAGACGTGTGACAGCTGAAGGGGGACTGTTGTGACTCACAATGACAGAGGACGTGTGATAGCTGAAGGGGGACTATTGTCACTCACAATGACAGAGAACGTGTGATAGCTGAAGGGGGACTATTGTGACTCACAATGACAGAGGACGTGTGACAGCTGAAGGGGGACTATTGTTACTCACAATGACAGAGGACGTGTGACAGCTGAAGGGGGACTATTGTGACTCACAATGACAGATGACGTGTGACAGCTGAAGGGGAACTATTGTGACTCACAATGACAGAGGACGTGTGACAGCTGAAGGGGGACTATTGTCACTCACAATGACAGAGGACGTGTGACAGCTGAAGGGGGACTGTTGTGACTCACAATGACAGAGGACGTGTGATAGCTGAAGGGGGACTATTGTGACTCACAATGACAGAGGACGTGTGACAGCTGAAGGGGGACTATTGTCACTCACAATGACAGAGGACGTGTGACAGCTGAAGGGGGACTATTGTGACTCACAATGACAGAGGACGTGTGACAGCTGAAGGGGGACTGTTGTGACTCACAATGACAGAGGACGTGTGATAGCTGAAGGGGGACTGTTGTGACTCACAATGACAGAGGACGTGTGACAGCTGAAGGGGGACTGTTGTGACTCACAATGACAGAGGACGTGTGACAGCTGAAGAGGGACTGTTGTGACTCACAATGACAGAGGACGTGTGACAGCTGAAGGGGGACTGTTGTGACTCACAATGACAGAGGACGTGTGACAGCTGAAGGGGGACTGTTGTGACTCACAATGACAGAGGACGTGTGACAGCTGAAGGGGGACTATTGTACTCACATTGACAGAGGACGTGTGACAGCTGAAGGGGGACTGTTGTGACTCACAATGACAGAGGACGTGTGACAGCTGAAGGGGGACTATTGTGACTCACAATGACAGAGGACGTGTGACAGCTGAAGGGGGACTATTGTGACTCACAATGACAGAGGACGTGTGACAGCTGAAGGGGGACTATTGTGACTCACAATGACAGAGGACGTGTGACAGCTGAAGGGGGACTATTGTGACTCACAATTACAGAGGACGTGTGACAGCTGAAGGGGGACTATTGTGACTCACAATGACAGAGGACGTGTGACAGCTGAAGGGGGACTATTGTGACTCACAATGACAGAGGACGTGTGACAGCTGAAGGGGGACTATTGTGACTCACAATGACAGAGGACGTGTGACAGCTGAAGGGAGACTATTGTGACTCACAATGACAGAAGACGTGTGACAGCTGAAGGGGGACTGTTGTCACTCACAATGACAGAGGACGTGTGACAGCTGAAGGGGGACTATTGTGACTCACAATGACAGAGGACGTGTGACAGCTGAAGGGGGACTATTGTGACTCACAATGACAGAGGACGTGTGACAGCTGAAGGGGGACTGTTGTGACTCACAATGACAGAGGACGTGTGACAGCTGAAGGGGGACTATTGTTACTCACAATGACAGAGGACGTGTGGTAGCTGAAGGGGGACTATTGTGACTCACAATGACAGAGGACGTGTGACAGCTGAAGGGGGACTATTGTCACTCACAATGACAGAGGACGTGTGACAGCTGAAGGGGGACTATTGTCACTCACAATGACAGAGGACGTGTGACAGCTGAAGGGGGACTATTGTGACTCACAATGACAGAGGACGTGTGACAGCTGAAGGGCGACTGTTGGCCCTCTTCTTGGAAGCAGAAATCATCCAGCCAAACCCTGCTCTCCATGTTCCTCAGGTACTCGCACGCAACATCGCACACTGCAATGCAATCAACCCCCAGTGAGATAAGACAGACAGACAGACAGAGAGACAGAGAGAGAGAGACACTACAGAGAGACAGACAGACAGACAGACGGACGGAGACAGGAGAGACACTACAGAGAGAGTGAAGACAGACAGACAGACACACACACACACACACACGCGCGCACGCCGCGCGCGCGCACACACACACACACACACACACACACACACACACACACACACACACACACACTGAACTGAAACCATTAATTGTCATATTAACCATAGGTTCACACACACACACACACCCCACACACACACACACACACACACACACACACACACACACACACACACACACAGACCAAACCAGACACAGAGTAACTTTTATGCAAGACTGGCACAGCCTTTTGAACTTGAATAAAGTCAGACAAATACAAAGACGAACAATCCAATAGTGGGGGAAAAAACAAGCACAGGGATAACGATGGTTCCCTCATGCAGCTAGTGAAGAGTTTTCATATCTATAATATATTTTCTTAATTTTCTCTTCCCATTTTCTTCATCTTCAACTCCCCCCCCCCCCCCACCTCCCCTCCCTTAAGTCCAAATCTTTGCCAAGTCATTACTATGATGACAGAGGAGATGTTGGCCTGCGCTTGTTTTATCCCCCACTATTGGATTGTTCGTCGTTGTATTTGTCTGACTTTATTCAAGTTCAAAAGGCTGTGCCAGTCTTGAATAAAAGTTACTCTGTGTTTGGTTTTCTTATGGGAGCAGGAGTTGCCTACTTGTTTGCTGTTTGTTGTTTGCTGGTCCCTGCCTCATTTCATTTAAAATTTCCTTTCAATTAAATCGAGGTTATTTGTATTTGTTTCTGTCCGTCTTTCTGTTTGTCTTTTGATTTCCCTTGAATCCTTGGGTGGATCCTCAGGCGTAGGCTCAAAGATTGTCCCCTACATTTTATACTGTTTGCATAATGTCTTTAGTTTTTCAGCAACTTTTTTCGTCCCCACACTTTCGTTTTGTTTCATTTATTACCCTTCGCTGGCTGCTTTAGGGGTGCTGCTGGATTCTTTTTTGAACTCTTGGTGGTGAGAACACCATGCTATTATGAACTGTGGTGTGTCTCTATTTGACGCCAGGAGTACAAACATATCAACCGTGTCTCCCTGATGAGCTCCGATCCAGCGGACGAAAGGCCTAAAATCAGGCAATACAAATAGACCTGCCTTAGAAAGGGATAACGATGGTTCTCTCATGTAGCTAGTGAAGAGTTTTCATATCTATAATAATGTTTTCTTAATTTTATCTTCCCATTTTCTTCATCTTCAACCCCCCCACCCACCCTCTTAAATCCAAATCTTTACCAAGCCATTACTATGATGACAGAGGAGTTGTTGGCCTGCGCTTGTTTTATCCCCCACTATTAGATTGTTCGTTTTTGTAATTGTCTGACTTTATTCAAATTCAAAAGGCTGTGCCAGTCTTGCATAAAAGTTACTCTGTGTTTGGTTTTCTTATGGGAGCAGGAGTTGCCCTACTTGTTTGCTGTTCCCTGCCTCATTTCATTTAAAAATTCATTGAAGAAAAGACAGGAAAACAAACGTACCAGTACAGGAATGAGGGAGATTGATGGAGAGAGGGCTGGTAAGACATAGGGAGAGATGGAGACACTAATCTGTTGAAATACTAATAAAACGGCATTTGTCTCTCTCTCTTCTACCCATTTCTAAGACATTCAGCGCACAACATCTATCCAGCATCAGAACTCGAGCCTCGGGCAAACACAGATGACCATACCTGGGTACTTTTTGAAGTCAAATCTCCTCATTATCTTATAGGGGATAATGGCCTTCTTGTTTCCGTGGCAATAGCGGCAGCATCGCTGCATGCTTTAGTGGCACAAGCGACTCTCGCCCTCTTCTGCAAAGGAAGACACGGCTGTGTATATGGTTGTGCACAGGATATGTCCAAAAACACATGGTACGGCGAAATAAGACTAAGAAGGCCTACGACAAGAACAGGCACGTGTATGTTCGTACAGACACTCACGTTTATACCGTTGCGACAGAGAGAGAGAGACAGAGATAGAGAGTACTAATACAGAGAGACACTGGAAAAGAAACAGAATTATGTGAGTGAGAGAGACAGGGAAAAGAGACACACATGGAACTATGAGCGACAGGAGAAACTTGGGCTGAAATAGACAGATATATGAAACTGAGAGACATGGGACAACGAGAGGCAGATTTCTAAGTTACAGAGAGAGACGTGACAGAGAGAGAGGAGGGGGGGGGGGGTGGAAAGAGACAGAGACAGTGACAGACAAAGACGGCGACAGACAGGAACACGTAAAAAGAGAGAAGGAAAGGTGACCGAAATAAAGAAAGACATTAAAGAGAGAGAGAGAGAGAGAGAGAGAGAGAGAGACAAGACAAGACAAGACAAAATTCTTTATTTACGAGGATAATAAATAAGCACTGACGTGCTTTTTTACATCCAGTCCTTACCCTGAGTAGGGACTACAACATGCAGTGAAATCAATTAATGTAAGAAAGCAAAGAAGCAAGCAAGAGAGAGAGAGAGAGAGAGAGAGAGAGAGAGAGAGAGAGAGAGAGAGAGAGACATTTAAGACAAGACAAGACAAGACAAGACAAGACAAAATTATTTATTTCCGAGTATAATAGATAAGGACTGACGCGCTTTTTTTTACATCCAGTCCTCGCCCTGAGTAGGGACTACAACATGCATGAAATGAAATAATGTAAGAAAGCAAACAAGCAAACAAAGCGGTCATGCAATCATAATGGAACATCAAATGAAAATACAAGAAAAATGAAAAAAAAATAATAACAAACAAAGAGAGAGAGAGAGAGAGAGAGGAGAGAGGGGAGAGAAGAGAGATTTCCACAGACATAGAATGAGATGCAGCGAGATATGCAAACACCACTATACACGTGGATACAGACAGCAACAGAGAAAACAGACTGACCTAGTCTCATTTTGCACACGGCACATTTCGGTGACTCGATGGTTTGCCGCTCCGTGCTCATGACATACTCGCTGGTCTGAAGGTCAAGGTCAAGGCCATCGTCTGATCATTCTTTTCACATGTAACCGTGATTTCTCCATGAAATGAAGCACATTTTGTGAACGCCCCTTCCTACCCCCACCCCCTTCCGAAAGCACACACACACACACACACACACGCGCGCGCGCGCGCGCGCGTGCGCGCGCACGCACACACTTTCCAATTTATACATTGCATTTTGAATACACACGCGCGTGCACGCACGAACACAATTATGCACACACACACGCGTGCGCGCGCGCACGCACACACACTAACACACACACACACACACTAACACACACTCACACACACATGCACGCACGCACGCACACACACACTAACACACACTCACATACTCACACCCACACACTCACGCACACACACATATCATCATCATCATCATCATCATCATCATTAGACACAGGTGAACTGAACGGATTAAACTATTCACTAGGCAAGTATGGACGAACGGGGAACAGGAGAGAGGGCGGAAAGGGCTGAAGGGGAATGGGATGGATTGGGTGGGAAAGAAGAAGACGATGTGAGAGAGAGAGAGAGAGAGAAGAGAGAGAGAGAGAGAGAGAGAGAGAGAGAGAGTCCCTTATGTACGCCTGAAAGAGGAAACATAATTGTCATGATCATCGTCATCATCATCATCATGGTAACCATACTCATAATATATACATTTGTCGTACTCATCCGATTATAGGCACCAAACGAGTCAAAGACTGACCACAAAAGTGTCTGTTCTTTCAAAGGGAGTCGATTTTATTCTTTCTTCTTTTTTTTTACTAAATCATTTTATTCATTAATGTTAATTTGTAAACGGAAATCTGAATACAGCTTTCTACTGATACAGTACATTTGTAAAGAACTTTACAATCTCTCTCTCTCTCTCTCTCTCTCTCTCCTCTCTCCTCTCTCTCTCTCTCTCTCTCTCTCTCTCTCTTCTCTCTTCCTCTTCTCTCTCTCCTCTCTCTCTCTCTCAAAACAAACTCACTCTGATTCTTCCCACGGGGCAATGTCTCTGGGCGAGGGTCATTCCCTGGTCAGATGCTCAGGACTGCAGGTGGTCAGTAAATGCCAGATGGCCTGACGACACAGTCAACACAACACATCAACTATCAGCTGCACGTGCCCTGTGATCACAGGTCAGCTAGGAATGAGCTGGATGCTCCGGTAACAGTGAACACGAATCAGCGATAAATTTAATGATCTCATGACAGGGAACCAAAATCAACGATCAGCTGGATGATCTGATGAGTGTGAACACAGATCAACCGTCGGTTGTATGATCTCAAAACAGTGAACACACACCACCACAATTCAACCAGGAATTGTAGGATCTGATGAAAGTGAAGGCAAATCAGCGGAAAGTTGGACGACTTGATAAGAGTCAACACAAGCCACTGATGAGTTGGATGGTCTTACAACAATGAACACACATCTACCAGGGCTTTAATGACACAGCTATTGATGAGTTGGATGGTCTTACAACAGTGAACATTGATGAATTGGGTGGTCTTACAACAATGAACACACGTCTACCACGGCTTTGATGACACAAGCCATTGATGAGTTGGATGGTCTTACAACAGTGAACACACGTGGTTTTACCATGGTTTTGATGATCTGAATATAGAATGAACACAAATCACAGGAGTTACATGATCTGACGACAGTAAATACAGATTGTCACGATCAGCCCCTGGAGGTCGGTCCTGACAGGATCGGTCTAAAAGGGAGTGAAGGGAGTGACTGATCTCACACGCTCTGCAAGAGATCACACAGGAAAGATTACAATACAACACACCATTTATTCACACCAACACACACATAGTCACAAATAAGCATTTCAACACACACAACATACACATAGTCACAAATAAGCATTTTAACACACACATTCGTTTGTTTCTTTCCGTTGTCCCCCACCCTTACCTCCCCAAAGTTCACTGGGAGTATCATGTCCAATCGGGTGTCCAAAACGGGCCTGTTCTGAATAGTCTTCCAGTGCCGACACCTCAGCACACACCCTCACACTTCCCCAATAGCACGACACAGAGTAACCACACTTGCTTAGCTTCACATGGGCTGCATGAAGTCTGAAAACACAGTGTAGAACACATCCCGTCGGACGAGGAGGTGGTCGTCAAAGGTCCCGGACAGGGGTAGGACCATCCGGTGAAGAACGCGTGTGCTCACACACTGCGGCCTCAAGAACGTCAGCCCCGGGTACAGCCAGCGGGAGGAGAAAAAAAGAAGGGAAAGGAACAGGAAAGGGAAAGGGGTACTAGAACCCCGCAGTCAGTATGGTAATGAAATATGCTGCTAAATCCTAACAGCCACCTGCATGAAGGGCAAGGGGCGGTGTTTGCTGAATACATTAGTAGCACCAGCTCAACACAGACCTGAACGTAAAACAGTAAACAAAACAAATGAGGAATGCTCACTAAAGGACCTCTCACACGAGGCAGGCAAGAAATGACATCGAATTAACAGGTTGAAGAAAAGAGTAGCAATTTATATCTCCATCCTTCCTTCACTCACGTTCAACGACCACAACACATTTTCCTTTCTTAGGATTTGAACTTGAGTACAGCAATCATTGCTTTACAATTGCTACCACATTTACAAATAATCATAATTTAATGGCACGAATACTCCCACATTTATAGTAACACTTCAAAATAATCACACAGTTCCCAAACCACGCAGCCAAACGTCTAATCGTGCGTACGCACGCTCGCAAACACAAAACACTCGTTCCCCTTGCACACACAAGCAGACGGTGGGCGAAGAATATGAGACTGGCAATTGTGACTGTGGCGGACGAGTGAGACCAAGCAAGTCCCAACCCTAAATCACCAGGTTCTCCCCTATCCCCACCGACTACCGCATCAACAGATGAGTTGAAAGGAGAGAGGATTTGGGATGTTAATTTTGAATGGCCAGGTTAAAGATCGAACCAACCAGAGAAAAGTGGTCTCAAACAATATTCCTTTTATAATTTTGAAAACAAAAACAAAATTGCGCAAAAGAGCAGAATTCGCCGGTTAATTAAAAAAAACCCACGAAACCCAACTGATGCTTACCAGCTACCCGTGGGTGACCCAAGAAAGTGGCGGGTCAAGCGACTCTCTGCCCTCTGTCCAGTCGAGAGAACCAGCCGAGCAGATGCGGAAACGCTGACATCCCTCCCCTACAGGCCGACTGCAAGAATGAAGATACTGACTATACCTTCGGCGATATGGTCGAGAACCAGAACTGGAGCGGGCGCTCCCAGGGACATCTTCCGCACAAGTCAAGAGAAAACCTTCCTAACCGTTGGCAGCAAACATGCCACCATACGTCACAGAGTGAGAATACCTCAAGCTAAGGGGAATGCTGCACGTGTGACAGGTAAAAAGACAGGTGAGAGGCCGATCGAGACAGCCAGTTCAAGAGAAAGGCACCAGCCACACGTGAACCTGCAGGACGAATTGCACGGACAGTGAAATTAGAGAGAGAGAGAGAGAGAGAGAGAGAGAGAGAGAGAGAGAGAGAGAGAGAGAGAGAAAGTAAACCTTACCTGAGCTGAACGACATTAAGGTGCAAACACACTACAAGCCACATTAAGGGATTGATACACGACAACAACAAGAAAAATAAATAAATAAACAATACTACAACCCAAGATGGACCAACGTCACAGGCCTCGTGACACAGATCAACGGACGAGTTCCCTGATCTGATAATAGTGAACACTATATGTGAATGGGTTGAATGAGCTGACAACAATGAACACAAGTCAACAATGAATTGAATGAAATGAGGTCAATGAACGCAAATCAAAAATGAGTTCAATGAACTGACACCAATGAACACAAATCGACGATGAGACGGATGATCTCATACCAGAGTACGCCAAGTGGTGACACAGTGAACACAAATTCACATCGAGCTGGACGATCTGATAACAATGAACACACGTCAACATTTGAGTTGGATCATTTGATACCACAGTGAACGTAAAAGTCAACAATGACTTGGGTGATGTGTTGTATGATCTGGTAACAGTAAACATAAACTAACAACGACTTGGAATACGAACATAGACTGACAACGAATTGGAACAGTGAACCCTAACCGACAACGAATTCTATGATCTCATTAAACAGTGAGCTCAAGTCAGATGTGAGGCGATCTAATAAACGTGGGCACCTATCAACAGTGAACGCAGATCAGCTACGAGTTAGGTGCTCTTGAACATAATTATTTGATAACAGAAAACGTTAAAAAATGACGAAGGGAGCTTGGGACGAACACCATTCCACGCTGTGTTTAACTACGCCCTACCCTTTTCCCTGCTCAACAGGAAGAAAGAACAATGTTTATGAACAGGCATGTACACTGTAAAAGGTCAAGTGAAGTTGATTAAAACACACACACACACACACACACACACACACACACACACACACACACACACACACACACACACACACCACACACACACACACACAACACAACACACACACACACACACACGCGCGCGCGGCGCGCGCCCCACAAACACACACACATACACGCGCGCGCGCCCACACACACACACACACGCACGCACACGCACGCGCCACACACACACACACACACACACACACACACACACACACACACACACACCACACACACATTACCTTTAAACAAATGAAGCAAAAAAATTTCAATCAACTCCGCTAAGAAAACTTTATATTTTTACCCACGTCTGTAACTTGCTTTGTTTGCCTGCCCATCTGTCTGTCGAAAAGTTTACGCAAAACTTAATGAGCATCGTTTAACAAAACTTAATGAGCATCGTTTAACAAAACTTAATGAGCATCGTTTAACAAAACTTAATGAGCATCGTTTAACGAAACTTTGCGAAAAGTACACTGTGGCCCCACCATAAACCTATTCCATTTGGGCACAGATCCGTGCCACGAATCCGGATCAAAGAACGAATCCTGGATCCCTTTATTAGGATTATATCGAGGGAGGGGGGGGGGGACGAAGGGGAGAATCAACTAATTTCAGTGAAACTTCGTGGATAGATGGAACGTGGCCCAACGACAAACCCTTTGAAATGTGATGCGGATTCGTTTTGCGCGGCCGGATCAAAAGGTCGATCCACATTATGTTCAACTTTGGTGGGGGTGTGCGTTCTCCCTACTGCCTTTCTACTCAGCACTGGTATTACTGACCTGGGCTTGGCTGTCCAGGCTATCTGGCAGACCGTGAAGGAGCATGGCTTCCATAGCGTGGCACACCCTGTCGGTGTGTTCACACCTGTACAGAAAAACAACCAATAATCATATCAACATGGAATATGTACCTTTACAACGAAAACCTCCACCCCTGTAAACAACGCACCATGTAAACAAACAGACTGCCACTCAAGCTAGCTCTACAGAATTCTCCTCCTTAAATACAGGAATGCACTATCAATGTTCAAGCGTGTGTGTTTAAGCTCAGGCGCGCGCACACACCACACACACACACACACACACACACACACATTTTTTTTTAACCCTTGGTGGTGAGAACACCACAGAATTATGGACTGTGGTGTGTCTCTATTTGACACCAAGAGCACAGACACAATCAGCCGTGTCTCCCTGATGAGTCCGATCCAGGGGACTAAAGGTCTAGGAGCAGGCAATACCAATAGATCTGCCTTCGAGAGGGATTGCGATGGTTCCCTCATGCAGATAGTGAAGGGTTTTCATATTATATAATATATATATATATATTTCCCATTTTCTTCATCTTCATTTTTTTTTTCAAATCTTTGCCAAGTCATTACTATAATGATGGAAGAATTGTTAACCTGCACTTGTTTTCCCCCACTACTTAATTGTTCAGCATTATATTGTTTGGTCAATCAGTGAGGGGATTGCATCTCTTAGGAGATCCATGTAAAGGTTGTTCTGCACTATTCTTAGCCACTCACAATGCTTGGGTTATTGAACAGCACAGCTGACCACTCAGACTGTTCCATATCTTTTGATCTCCCTTGCATCCTTAAATGGATCCTCAAACAGAGGCTCAAAGATTGTCTCCTACATTTTATACTGTTTCCATAATGTTTTTAGTTTTTCGGCAACTTTTTTCCTCTCCACACTTTCGTTTTCTTTTATTTACTAACTTTCGCTGGCAGCTGTTGGATTCTGTTTTGAACCCTTGGTGGTAAGAACACCACAGAATTATGAACTGTGGTGTGTCTCTATTTGACGCCAAGAGCACAGATGCAATCAACCGTGTTTGCTTGATGAATGCAATCCAGCCAACAAAAGGCCGAAGAGCAGGCGATTTCATGTAGATTTACCTTCGAGAGGGATTACGATGTTTCTTTCATACAGCTAGTGAAGGGTTTTATAGTCATAATATATATTTTCCCATTTTCTTTTATGTTGCCAAGTCATTACCATAATGATAGAAGAATTGCTAGCCTACACTTGCTTTCCCCCACTACATAATTGTTACATACACATACAGTGAGAGAGAAACACACACACAGAGTTAGGAGATACGTGCGTGCGCCTTACACACACACACACACACAACACACACACACACACACACGGAAATGTGGTTGCGAGTATGTTATTCACATATGCACATTCTTTCTCTCTCTCTCTCTCTCTCTGTGATAAAGATGAATTTATTATATCTGAAAGAAATGCCATCATCTTCTCTCTCTCTGGAAGAAATATCATCATCATTTTCTCTCTCCACAATATGAAATGACCACCCATGATGTAACTGGACGGCAAACCTGCCGTCCACAGCAATGGACAGGAGCTGCTGCTTCGCCCCGTTGACTCTCCACACCATGATGCCTGTCACAAACGTAGCAAAACACCAAGAGGATTCAGCCGTGTCCACCACATTCCTGCTCTGGCCATGCAGTATAGAGAGTGAGGGTGGGTGTGTCCACCTTAACGTGGCTACAGTGGTCAGCGGGGCAATAAAGAAACAGAACGTTCTTTATGAGTGAGCGAGTGTGTGTGTGTTAGTTCTTTAGTTTAACGTCTATTCACTATAAGTGTTATCAGACGAAAAAAAAAAAAAACGTATGATTTTGTGTGCGTACGTGTGTGTGTGCCTCTGTGTGTGTGAGTGTGTGCAAGAGAGAGAGGACTGTGTTAGGGACAAGAGGGGAAGGTTGGGATGGGTGGTATGATAGGTAGATATTTATTTATCTGGTCGTTTATCT
>JAMYXO010002671.1:17500-22822 GCA_033310375.1 Conus canariensis | reverse complement strand
CATTTCCGCCTAGCGGCAAATTCCCCCCCCCCAAAACAGGGACTAAAAAACAGAGGGAGTCTTTTCGTTCTTTGTTTGTACTGCCCTTAAAAATTTTAAAATGTGATTTTTTTTTTTCGCCGGAAGAAACCCAATTTGGCTAAAAATGAAATGGGGTTTTTTTCATTGCTTTGTTTGTAAATTTGTCTTTGGGCGGTAACTAACCCCCCCTTTTTTTCTAAATTTTGCTTCGTTCTCCGCCGTCAGTCACTCCATTTTGAAAAGATATATAATAAGATGTTGCATTTTTTCGTGGTGTTTTCTCTATTTTAAAGACAACAAGATACAAAGCATATAACCGTACTCCCAGTTTATACTGAATACGCGTGAGATATTCCATAAAGAGGAACAACCGTCTTGGACTGGTGTAACCGTTAGTAATGGCTATTCTGGTAAACATCGGCCATCGTCTGTGACCTATAATGAACATACTTACAAATTCTCAGAAAGATCGGCCAAGAACTTTCTGAGATATTCCATAAAGAAGAAAACCATTATGGGCCGTTAAAAATGGCTATAACGGTAAACTTAAACATCGGGCATCATCCGTGACCCATAATGAACATACCTACAAATTTTCAGAAATATCGGCCAAGTACTTTTTGAGATATTCCATAAAGAAGAAAAACCGTTACAGGCCGTTACAGCCGTTAGTAACAGTATAACGGTAAACTAAAACATCGGGCATCATCCGTAACCCATAGTGAACATACTTGCTAATGTTCACAAAGATCAGCCAAGTACTTTCTGAGATATTCCATAAAGAAAAAAAATGTTACAGGCCGTTACAGCCGTTAGTAATGGCTATAACGGTAAACTAAAACATCGGGTATCATTCGTGACCCATAATGAACATACCTGCTAATTTTCACAAAGATCGGCCAAGTACTTTCTAAGATATTCCATGAAGAAAAACAACCGTTACAGGCCGTTACAGCCGTTAGTAACGGCTATAGCGGTAGACTAAAACATCCGGCATTATTCGTGACCCATAATGAACATACCTCCTAATGTTAACAAAGATCAGCCAAGTACTTTCTGAGATATTCCATGAAGAAGAAAAAGCGTTACAGGCTGTTACAGCCGTTAGTAACGGTATATATGGTAAACTAAAACATCAGGCATTATTTGTGACCCACAATGAACATACCTACAAATTTTCAGAGAGATCGGCCAAGTGCTTTCTGAGATATTCCATAAAGAAGAAAAGCCGTTACAGGCCGTTACAGCCGTTAGTAACGGCTATAACGGGGTAAACTAAAACATCGGGCATCATCCGAGACCCATAATGAACATACCTGCTAATTTTCACAAAGATCGGCCAAGTACTTTCTGAGATATTCTATAAAGAAGAAAAAGCGTTACAGGCAGTTACAGCCGTTAGTAACGGCTGTAACGGTAAACTAAAACATCGGGCATCATCCGTGACCCATAATGAACGTACTTACAAATTTTCAGAAAGATCGGCGAAGTACTTTTTGAGATATTCTATAAAGAAGAAAAACCGTTACAGGCTGTTACAGCCGTTAGTAACGGCTACAACGGGGTAAACTAAAACATCGTGCACCATCCGTGACCCATAATGAACATACCTACAAATTTTCAGAAAGATCGGCCAAGTGCTTTCTGAGATATTCTATAAAGAAGAAAAAGCGGTACAGGCCGTTACAGCCGTTAGTAACGGTGTAACGGTAAACTAAAACATCGGGCATCATCCTTGACCCATAGTGAACATACCTACAAATTTTCAGAAAGATCGGCCCAGTAGTTTTGTCTGGAGCGAGTGGAGCACATTTTGACCACGGACACACAGACACACGGACACACAGACACACAGACAGACAGACAGACAGACACACAGACAGCATTTCTTCGTTCCCATTCTAAAGTACTCCCTGTTCTTTAAGAACTGGGAGTACAAAAATCGTGTAGATAACTGTAAAAATTTATAGTGCTGACAGCAAGTGCAATTCTAAGGGTATGTGTATTTTATTCGTGTGGGGGAAAGGCAAATACAATAAAATCACAGGTGATAGAAAGTACCAATACTATCGTACAAATGTCACATAACACTTGAGAAGAACTAGAAAACAAGACCAAAAGAAACAAAGAGACAAAAATAAATTAATATATGAAAGTAAGTATTTAAAAAAAATGAAAAAAAATAAAACGAAAAGTGCAACTGAAGACGCGAAACAGATTAATCTTTCAGATAGCTGATCATCAAGTCACCAGAGCACTTACTGAAAGTGAACAAAGGGGAGACAATTCATTAATGGACCTGAACAAAAGCGGATGCTGGGTGACTGGAAACGGAAAGCCGTCTCCATCGCACATCATACATTTTCCGTTTCTTGCAACAAGAAGACGTCAAGCATTCAACTGGAGAAAACAGAAATGCGATGTTTTGCCAACTGTCACACTATCACAGGCAGGAAGTGAATGAGACTGTCAACACACACACACACACACACACACACACACACACACACACACACACACACACAAACGCACGCGCGCGCGCCCTCGCATGCACGCACGCACGCACACACACACACACACACACACACACACACACACACACACACACACACACGCACGCACGCACGCACGCACGGTCGCACGCACTCGCGCGCGCGCGCGCGCACACACACACACACATACAACTGATATTTGAATGGTACGGGAAACGACTGAATGAGCGCCAGTAGGCTGCTCTTTGGCCGGCTCTACCTGGGTAGGCAGCCCGTCGAGGGAGTGAGGTAGTGTGTTTATTGTAAAGCGCTTAGAGCTTGGTCTGTGACCGAGGATAGGCACTATATAAATACCCAATATATATATATATATATATATATATATATATATATATATATACACTAGTTTAAAATAAGATTTTAAAATGGAAAAATAAAACCAACAAAGTTGTTTCGAGCCGAATGCTCTCGACAGGGTGTACAATTTGGGCACGCCACCGGTTTTATATGGTGTAGTTTGTGGGCGCGTGAGCTCTGCGCGTGTGGCACGTGGCCTGTAGATTTTCTATCTTTTTGGGGGCACGTTCAGGCGGGACGTGCCAAGGAATGGTGCATTGACAAGGATTTCCATTTATGCCTGCAATTGTTTATCATTTCTATTTTAGAGTTCAGCGATGCTAGATGGGGTTTGCATAATATCAGCCACTTTTCTGTAGTACATAAGTTGCATTTTTTAGAAATGTTGTTGTATGGTGTTGCTCTTTTTATAATTTTCCATGATATGTTGTAATCTATTTTCTTATCTTTAAGCTTCCAAATATATTTACTTAGTTCTGTTTGGTTTTTATATTTTTCATTTTTGAAGGACTGTTTATGATTTGCATATCTGGTTTTAAAATGGTTTGCCATGATCCCTATGTATGTTTCTTTATCACTGTCTGTTGTTACCGTAGCTTGGTACACGATGTTGTTGTAGAGACATTTGTTATTCAGAGGACACTGGTCTTTTTTGTGCAATTACAAGATATCCTTTCGTCACCCTCTTTGGTTGTATTATTTTTGGTTTTATTGGAAGAATCAATTATATTTTTAAGGTTGGGCATACACTAGTACGATAGCTTGATGGTGTTTTTATTAACTATTTTAGATAGTACATGCTCTTTTGGGAATGATGTTTTAAGGATTCTGAGGAATTCCTTTCCTACGTTAGTTTTTGTTCTTTCCATCATATGGAAGGTTATACCATATAATTTTTCTTTTCCTGTTTTTTTTTTCTTACTGCTGTTCATGTTATTATCTGGATTATATTGTAATTTGTAGTTGTAGCCACTTTTTTCAGCGCCTCTTGGTATTCGGCTGCTGCACTGTTAAATTCTTTCTCATTGCATGACAGTTGAGATAATCTTTTGTTTATACCATTAGGTATGATTTTTAAAATGGAGGATGGATGGTTACTTTTGATGTCTACGTAGACAGGTGTGTCATTAGGTTTTTTGTATGGTTTGTATGTATGATCCTTAAGGTGTAATGTTATGTCTAAATAATTTACTATTTTTTGTTGGCTTCTACTGTGATTTTTAGGTTGTGGCTTTGGAAAATTTTACAGAGTTCTTTTTTCTTGTTTTCAATGATTTTTGGTTTATTGTTTAACGTGGCAAGGCCGTCATCTCTGTATAAGCCAACCTGTTTACCAAGTATTTTCTGTATATGAGACAACATGAAAAGTCCAACTAGTTCACAAGTTTCAGCTCCATCATAAGATCCCATCGTGACATCGAATGTGGAATTTCTGCTGTTTTTTGTTGTTGTTTTTTTATCCAAGTTTCATTGTTGCTATGAAGAATGTTTTTTTTTTTAGTGTGGAAAATGATTTCCATCTCAGAATCTGTTATATTTGTATATTTGGTGGCGAATCTTAGTGCTTTAGCAAGTAACTCCTCATCGATAGAAGGATAGAAATCCACTATGTCAAAAGTAATGAGCACTGTATTTTTCTGTTTTTCAATTCTTTAAACCATTGGATGACTTCATAACTATTTTTCCAGAGATTGTATTCGGTGTTTGTTTTTATGTCCGCTGTTGCTTTTTCCAGGATTTTTTTTTTTATTACTAATTTTGCCTAATTCGGATTTTCATGGGTTTATTAGTCTACAAGTAGGGTTGTTGTGAAAGTTAGGTTTGTGGTCTTTAAGGGTTATAAAAGCTTCTTTTCTTGCTGTTGCTTCTATCCTATCACCTAAATCCATCTGGTGCACAAGTTCTTTTTCTTTTTTGCAAATGTTGTCATATGTGGTCTTATCAGCTTTTTAAAAAATATTTTTTCTGAATATTTTTGTTGAGGAGTTGAGAGTACTCATTAGGTTCCATTTTATAGAAATTGCTTGTTTCGTCGGCCTTTATGGATATTTGTTTGTCATTTTGGATTTCTTTTATGTTATTATTCAATGTTGTTTGGAAGTTATTATGTGATTTTCTAAATTCAATATTAGCTATTAGCTTTGTCATGCTTTCTTCAAAAGGTTTCATTTCCTCTATTACAGGTGGCGATCTCCATGACTTAAAACCAGGAGATCCAAGTAAAGGTTGTTCTGTACAATTGTTAGCCACTTACAATGCTTGGGTTATTGAACAGCGGAGCTGACCACTCAGACTGTTCCACATCTTTTGATCTCCCTTGTATCCTTGAATGGATCCTCAAGCATAGGCTCAAAGATTGTCCCCTATACCTTTATACTGTGTGCATAATGCTTTTAGTCTTTCAGCAACTTTTTTTCCTCTCCACATTTTTGTTTTGTTCCATTTTGCTACC
>JAMYXO010002671.1:7500-12500 GCA_033310375.1 Conus canariensis | reverse complement strand
TCTGGCCCTTGGGATGTATGACTTTCCAAAGAACATCAAAGAAATGCTGAGGAAGTACGTATGTGGCTTTTCAATGAGGTTCTCCACAAAAGAGTACACAACAGATTGAAAATGGGCATTGCAACGGGTGTGCAATTTCTCCAGTACTGTTTGCATTGACAGTAGAGGTCATCTTGAAAGCTACCATAAGTTGTACAGGCTCGGCAGACCTCAGGAATGAATATCAAATGCCTTCTCTGAAAGCCTTCATGGATGACGCAATAGTGCTTTCATCGAGGAAGATGAGACACAGTACTGAAGCATGCAGACACGATTTTTTTAACTAAGAAATCACGAAGCATTTCCCAGTGGAAAAACATAGCTGAAACAATTACGTTCACTGTAGCAAACCAAGCCATAACTGTAGCAGAAGAACCACCCGAGAGCCTTGGAATGTTGTAAGATGACTCCTTGAAAGACACACAGAGGAGAGAGGAAACCAAGCAAATGGCAGAAACAAAGCCTACAGATAAAAGACCAGTGTGGGCTCCCAGGCAAATACAATTCTGGTGCCCGCAGTTCATGCTGATCCCAAAGATTCTCTGGTCTCTTCTGATATACAATGCCAGTGCTAGCATAGTGGAATCAATGGAGCCCCAAATCAACAAATACACAAGGAAATGACTCGGTGTCCCGCCTGGTCTCACTAACACTGCAATCTTTTGCCGACAAGTGAAGATGAAGCTTCTTCCAAAATATATCCTCAAGGAATACAAAGTGGGGAAAGCAAGGTTGTTAACCATACTTGAGGACTCTGAAGACAAAGTTCTGTTATCAGTTCAGCCAAGCTAACTGACTGAAATGATGGTCAAAAGCAAAGGACAAAGTAAAGAGAGACATGGGAATAGTGGAGCTGAAGATAGAAGAGGATGCCAAGAGAATCCAAAAGGCACTCCAAAGAAGCCTCACCTGGAATGACATATGGCACATATCACCTCTTACAGTCAGCTTTATCCTTTAATCTGTATATGATCTCCTGCCCTTGAATTTAAGCCTGGTCAAATGAGGTAAATCTGATTATCCTACGTGTCCACCCTGTCACGGCAAACAGTGGAACATGTCCTGAGTTCGTGCAAAGCAGCGCTAACCCAGGGAAGATACACATGGAGACACAACCAAGTGCTGGTGTGATATGAAGAGCAAGGAAGCAGGGCTTACTAAAAAGAATGAATGACTGGGAATGTATCGTAGTCCTTCCAGAATGGGGGAAACATTCAGATATCAATACTGTATAAAAGTGATCGATCTTCCTCTGTTGCAAATGTGTGTGTGTGTGTGTGTGTGTGTGTGTGTGTGTGTGTGTGTGTGTGTGTGTGTGTGTGTGTGTGTGTGTGTCTGTTTCTGTGTCTGTGTGTCCGTGTGTGTCTGTGTTTGTGTGTGTGCGTGCGCGCTTGTGTGGATGCGTGCGTGCGTATGCGCCTGTGTGTGTGCGTGCGCGCGTGCATGTTTGCATGCATGTGCGTGCGTACGTGCGTGCATGTGTGCGTGCGTGCGTGCGTGCATGAGTCTATGCATGCATGTGTATGTATGTGTGTATGTGTGTGTACGCGCGTGCACATGCACTTTTATAAATGTTTCACTTTATGTGTGTGCATGTGTGTTTGTGTGTGTATGTGTGTGTGTGTGTGTGTGTGTGTGTGTGTGTGTGTGTGTGTGTGTGTGTGTGTATGTGTGTGTGTGTGTGTGTGTGCGTGTGTCTGTGTGTGTGTGTGTGTGTGTGAGAGAGAGAGAGAGAGAGAGAGAGAGAGAGAGAGAGAGAGAGTACATGGAAGCGTTCTGGGCAGAACTACACCCTTCATTTCTGCGAGTGTCTTCAAGGAAATCCAGTTTCCATTGTTCGTCTCGCTATATGTAACAGTCCCCGGAGTTATACAATTCCACCTTGAATCGCTCTGGAGGAGATGGCCTCTCCACTTCAATGGACGGGTTGACTCTCTCGTTTCTGTCTGATCCTCAGGCGCAATGGCGCTCTGCAATGCTTATGAAGGACTGGAACACTCAGAGGACGTGGTACTATGACTACGGTAATGTGTACAAGTTGATTTGATTTGATGCTCTGATGAATGCTGGTGGATCTGAGAACAAAGAGAATGGCATGATTCTTCTTGATGCTTGATGTCTTTGACAGAAAATCCCTGGTCCAACTGTCCGTACATGGAGGTTTTAATTTCCATTCAAACCCCAATTGTGATATGATTGAATTCCCTCTCAGCAAAGTCACGAGGGAACTACTCTTGATTAGGATGTGTGCTAAGTGAGAAGTTTGGTAAGGACAAGTTTTAAGTTGATCTTTATCGTAACAGCTAATTTAAATTCCATTCTCATATTCAATCAATTCAAACCGAAAATGAATAAAGATAAACGTCGGTCTTTTTGTCATTGTCATATGTTGTTCTACTCGATAAAATTTGATTAAACATCTGTCATTCGTCTTACTGTCTGTGCATTTCAGACGCTCCTGGGTTCACTTTCGAACGTTCTTAGTGAGCTATGTTTTCTCTAAAAGTCCACGCAGTTGCACGTGTTTTCCATGCTCGGTCTCACGACGGAAAAGCACACATTATTTCTAGTTACTTGATCATAAAAGGTTTCCAGAGTGATGAAAAGGCATACATGCTGCATCGAAGAATGAATATTTAAACGGAAACAGGTCTCGAGAAAGTGGCATGTGTTTATGGAACCAAAAATTCTCAATACACTACAGAAAATTAGTTCTTTCAATTTAATTTGTTGCAAACCTGAAAGGCACAGGAAGCATGTGTGGACTGCTCAAAGCAAAATGATTCCCCAGGCATAATCTTTCAAACAGCTCCGTACTGTAGCCTCGCAAAGTGTCCAGTACAAACGTTTAAGTTCAAAGGATTTAAGACCAAGTACATCTACCAGTACGCCACGTGTTGGAAGTTGAAATACATTGTTCGGTGTAAACTAGAGTGTACACCTTTCGAGACTGATCCTTGACGAGGGAATTGTTGGTAAGTCTTATTTATCCACATGATTTGCGACCACGGGAAAAGATCAGAAGCATCAGCTCAAAATTGGACCCCTTTTCGTAGACTAGTTAAATCAAGTTCATTTCCACCAATGATTTCACTTTATTTTCTCACTCCAAGGGCAATAGAATTGGCTTGTTGAGTTCTACTGACCATTGTACACGTTGGGTGTGTTTGGTCTTCAGGCAGGAAGCCAGCCTCAGATGCTTTTTTCTATGATGAGAACAGTGAGAGAAGGGTAAGCTACAGGGATGATTCACCGTGTAAACAGTGATGGAATGGAGACCAGAGAAGTGAAGGGTGTGGATTGTTTGTCTCAACTTCGATACCATTGCACCGAAGCCACTCATTCCAGCCCCCTCCCCCCTCCCCACAGACACAGCCTGGCTTGTCCTGCCACAGCCCATGGGCAGCAGTCAATGTCAAGTCGTCATGAGGCAACCTGCCAGAGGAGACACTGCTCTGCTGCCAAGAGGGCTTCGCCTTTTCTCCAACAGGTTATAATGTTCCTTTCCTAGACAGACTTCATAGACCCGATGTCAGTGGTCCTTACTATCACTTTTCCATTCAAGTAGACACACAACGAATATTTCACATTGACCTGTCCGTTTTCTGCTGTCCTCATGCAACTGATTTAGGTCTTATGCTGTATCTAATATTTTAGTACAAGACTGAATAATCATGGCCTGTTTTGTCGCATAGAAAACGAAAAGTACCGAAGGTCTTCCAAAATATACTGAAATGAAATGTGCGTTGGTTTTACAACATCAACAATGTTCGTAGCAATACAATCTATTTTGTGTTCTTACCCATAACTAAATACACACAATATAGAACAGAGCCACGTTTACATAAAGGAAAACAGTCAGCGCAGACATACTTGTTGCCAAGGTAGAATAAATCGCTCACAGCTTAATGTGGACTAGCAAAAGAGCCGTAGACATACTCCAGAGATAGTGCACCTGCCACAAACACAAAGGGCAGAAGAATCTTCGCACAATGGGAACACGGCGAATATGTCCTTCAGGACTGGACTGCTTTACACATAAACGTAGCAACATCACTTCAACATCAATATTGTTCTGACAGAGCGAGAGACAGACAGACAGACAGACAAACAGACAGACAGAGAAAGAGAGAGAGGATGGCGGGGAAGGTGGTGGTGGTGGTGGAGAGTGTGAAGGGGTTGAAGGGAAAAGAGAGATGTGCATACTGAGGACCTAGTGGTTACATATTTCAAGCAAATCATATTGTTCTTATATAAGTCAAAACTGGACACGTTTTCTTCAATAATATATCTCATGAAATCACTCTCGCAGCACCCATTGCACTTTATGTAATCGCCTCAGGAGTTACATGATTTAAGGTTTGATGGCACAGGGCCAAAGAAAACGTCTGTCACATTGTAAGAATGGTTTGCCAATGTTCCTTTATATCTGGTGCTCGGGCAGGAGGTTACTCCTGGAAGCTTGTCAATGGCAGGAATATTAGTAGGAGGACAGGCATCAGGATAATAAGATGGCATAAATACTGAGTCAACGCCGACAAGATCACTGAGCGTGTGGACAGATAGAGGACTGGAACATTTTGCCTGATATTTGAAACTACGCCTGGTGTCTTGGCAAACAGACTTTGAAGACTGATTTCCTTTGGGCATAGACGCGACATCATCATACAAGCAAACAGACATCCAAACGAAAGAATTTCATCTCACTGAACAGTCAGATTTCCTTTTGTGCCTTCTCGTACCCATGGTTTCTGTTATCAAACAATACACCATTAAATACACATTTCAGGCTTTGTTGCATTTATTGCAGAAAGAACTATATCCGTAAAGTCTTCTGTAAAACGCTACACCTTTTTTTTTACTGCAAAATAATGTATATTCTTTCTGCATTTTAGTTTCAGCGCAATATGATCACAGCACGAACGGTGTCATGCAATTACAAAACGTGTTCTAAATGAAAA
>JAMYXO010002671.1:0-2500 GCA_033310375.1 Conus canariensis | reverse complement strand
AATGCCAAGACGATGACTGTAACGACAGTATCGGAACCTCTTCCTGTTCTTTGTTTGCAAAGTTGTCTCTGAAGATTGGGTTAAAATCCAGAGCCAGGGGAGTTCACTAAGGTTTGTGTATCCCTCTAGTTCGTTGTAAAGCTCAATAGCAATACGATTTTCATAGATTCCAGTGCAACTTCCGCTTTTGGTGCCGTTTTGTTTGTGGATACCAGTATTCAATATTACTAGAAATATTAGAATATTGGTTGTCTTGTCAAAGTCTTGGATGCGAACGTCATCCTCCTCAAAATCAATTTATCCCCCCCCCCCTCTCTCTCTCTCTCTCTCTCTCTCTCTCTCTCTGTCTCTGTCTCAGTCTATATATGTGTGTGTGTGTGTGTGTGTGTGTCTGTGTGTGTGTGTGTGTGTGTGTGTGTGTGTGTGTGTGCGTGTGTGTGTGTTCGTGTGTGTGTGTGTGGTGTGTGTTCAGTGTGTGGTGTGTGTGTGTGTTGTGTGTGTGTGTGTGCTCGGGAAACTTCAGATTGTGAGTTATTTAATAGTATTCTCCTGAACAATCTGCTTCCTCATTACAAAACTGTATCTACAATGTCAACAAATCATCATCATCATCATCATCATCATCATCATCATCATCATCATCATCATCATCATCATCTCAACACCACTACCACCACCACCGCCACCACCACCACCACTATCATCATTTATCATGATCGTCATCATCAAAAAAACAACATCATCGTCATCATCATCACCATCATCTGCGTTTTCTTCTTTTCTTCTTCTTCTTCTTCTTCTTCTTTCTTTCTTCTTCTTCTTCTTTTGTCTCACACTACCCTTGAGTTAGTACCCAGTTTACCTTGCCGTCTTTTCTGCCTGTCTGTATTTCTGGCCTGCATAGCCTTGCCTATACCTCTGCAAGCCATTCACTTTCTCTGGACAGAAGTAACCGTCTTACTGGAATTCACGAGCAGTGGAAAGTTTCCGGATCCAACTACTATTTGACTGAATTCTAAGAGTATGCGATAAGCTTATAATTTCTGACAATCACCGTGAGGGTTTTGTTTGTTTGTTTTTGGGGGGTGTTGTTGTTGTTTTTTGTTGTTGGTTTGTTTGTCGTTTTTTCTTAACAAATCTTAAGTAAATGTTAGCAAACCGCCCAGGAAAAGTAGACAAACGAGTCACAAGACAAAACACGACGCGTTTCGACCTCTTAGGTCTTCTTCAGGCAAGACACAAACAAATAGGACAACGACAATTCACTTAGCTTTGAATGGTTCATTCAACGCCTTCCTTGCGCTGAACTCTGAAGAGATCAAAGCTAAGTGAATTTTCGTTGTCCTATTGGTTTGTGTCTTGCCTGAAGAAGACCTAAGAGGTCGAACGCGTCGTGTTTTGTCTACGTTTCTTTGGGCGGTTCGCTAACATTTATTTAAGATTTGTTTAGATTTCCGCCTGCAGTCGTCTCACTTTGCAACTAGCTGCTTTTTAAGTCTTCTCTCCGTGACTCACCTCACGATGTAAGGTGCCCTGCATTCTCATTGTGTTTTTTTTTTACTCTAGTTGCAAAGTGAGCCGACTGCAGGAAAACGAATCACAAGACAAACCCGGCGTGTTTTGGTCTTCTCAGGTCTTTTCAGGCAAGATAAACAACACTCAGGACAACGAAAATAACGAACGGCAATCACTTATCTTGTCACATACGGCACAAGACGGGTGTTGGGTTTATCTTGCCTGAGGAAGACCATAAGTGGTCGAAACGCGTCGTGTTTTGTCTTGTGATTCGTTTGTCCATGTTGTTTGGCGGCGTTATTTCAAACACTTTTTTAACAATTATTTACTTTGTTTTTCGTTTGTTTGTTTTCTAAAACATCATAAAAAATAACTTAAATGATTGTTGCGCTGGGCAAGTGCCATTTTAGGGGTTATGTATTCTTTTGTGTGCGAGGAGCAGAAAAGCAAAACCACAGGGAGATTAAAAGTATTACGTTCACTGAGCTTGTAAATAAATAATGTATGAATAAAGTACATCAAATTGCGAAGAACCAGAAAATTAAGGGCAAAGAAAAACACAAAAGATAAATATAAAAAAAAGAACTATTAAAAAAGAAATGAAATAACAATGAAATAAATCATTTCAAATAAAACATAATTATAAATGAAATAAAATGAAAGAGAAAGTGCACCTGTGACGTGAAATCAGCACTCTTCAGGTACCTGATCAACAAGCATCCGCAGCATTTACTGAAAATGAGCACTGTCATCAGTGACGCTGAACAAAGGGCAGGGAAAAAATTATGGCCCTTTACAAAATGCGGATCCCCATGTTGCGTGCCGGGGGAAAAGGAAAGCCGTTGCCATCGCACATCATGCATGTTCAGTTGTTGCCCCAAGGGGAAGTCAAACATCCAGCCGGGACAGGCAGGAATGCGATGTTTTGCCCGACTCCCACACGATTACAGGCAGGCAGGAATCACAAAACACACCCCCCCCCCAC